>MU106908.1:0-77307 GCA_012274485.2 Sinapis alba | reverse complement strand
ATCCAAGTTACTTAGACCCACAGAACATCAGATCATCACATTAACATAAAACCAGTACAGAGTTTGTCCTCTTTGCAGGATTTGGAGCCTACCTTACTTCCTTCTCTACCCAAATGCTGAAATGAGGAAGTTTTTGTATATGCTCATAAACTTAGCCACAAATGCTGACACCACCAAAAACGACAAACACCATAAGCAGATGATTTTCTTTTTATGTAATCAGTACGATCCAAATGCATTGAAAGAGTTTAATATATACCTTCTACGTGAAATATGGCTTTCTGACCTAACCTCATCCGATGTTCCTGTCAACCACATATCATCAAGAACACATATGTTGAGACAAACAAGCTAAGACGTAAGAGCGGTATACAAATTATCTTACATAGTATGCAGCCCAGTGGCAGACTTCAAGCTTTAGCTCTGAGTCCAGTTTCCTCAGCAATTCATGAAGAAGCCTCTGGAAAAAAAGTATAAAACTATGTGTAAAATGTAAAGAGAAAGAGAAAGGGACACACATAATAGAAATGGGTTTTGTTTGAAACCTTTAGTATGACTTCTGGTGGAATGCAATTAACTAGCAGCTCGTATACCTTCCCACGCACCTGAAACAAACTGAAGAAGCACACAAGAGAGACGATTAAACCAAAAGATGTTTAGATCTATAATTTGTAAAGCTGAATGATTAAAGTGGTGACCTTTTAGGGCTCTGTTCCCTCAGCATGTCAGTTGCTATTTCAGCAACATACTCTTCCCAATCCATTGGAGATATAACTTGGTTATCTGTGAACGGATAGCTACAACCAAAAATATGTCACATTATAATTCAAAAGAACCAATCAGACTCATTGATTGTCTGCAATAGATACTGAAGCTTTACTTTTGGACACGACAAGTCTCAAGTGACAAAATAGCTCTTCTGAGACTGCGGTTTGATTTGTCAGCAATACGAGCAGCGAAACCGTGGGGCAGTTGCAGACTTTCTTTCTTTGCAATGAACTCTAAAACTTTCACTATCTGGAAACAGAGAGCTACGTTTATTTTTGTAAACAATAATCTTGCATACCAAGAAAGTTTACATAAGCTAAATTAAGCAAACACTGAATCTTATGTCATCTTAATCCTGATAGCAACTACAGATTCTTTATATTATATATATTTTTAAATACACAGTAACAAGCTTGCACATCACAGACATGCTACCGGACAGGTAGTCATGAAAGATAAATTTAGATGATGTAAATGAAAAAGCTACTGTACCTCTTCCTGGGAAGGTGCATTTATCCGCACATTGAGACAACGAGACTTGATTGCTTCTGTAACTTTTGAAGAACTGTTACAGCATAAGATGAGACGGCAAGATGAACTATATTTCTCCATTGTCCTCCGCAGAGAATGTTGAGCTTCTCGTGAGAGCTTGTCAACTTCATTTAATACCAACACTGCCCAAACCAGAATGAAACAAACACACACAAAATCATGCTTTTGTGATAACCAAATACTTTTCGCATATACCAGCAATCATCCAACATATGTTAATGTAAGCTGAACTAATTGGGCAGGGCATAGAGGCAAAACTCAGCCTAGAAACGATGTACGAGACTAGAGATAAGTTGATAACCGAAGAATATAGAACCATTTACATGTATAAAGAAGACATTCAGTTGAACATGAAGCCTTAAGTCTAGATATAGATTGATCACTGAAGATAAAATCCAATGCCCTTATAAAATCCTCACTCTTTGTAGATTCCTCACAGAAATATTATCAGCCCGTCCAAAGTGTCTACCACCAAGAATGATAATGTAGTAATATAGTAAGGCGGAACACTTGTTCTTACCCTTATATCCCTTTTTTCCTTTGGTGTCAATTGGTCTGTTCTTGGCCATTTCTTTAATGATCTCTTGGACGATGTATCTGTCCTGAAAGCCTGCATCACTTGGAGTAAGTTCCACATGATTGGTGCTTGATAATGTAGTGAGTTCCAGATCAATGGTTCTACTCCCAGCCTGCATTTTTCAAAGTTAATAATACAACAAAAAGGATAAAAACTTGAAGGAAGACGGAAAAAGTAGAACATGATTGAAGGTAAAAAACATTATTAGACAAGCTACGAGGAGAACCTTAAGACTTCACTGCGTTTGGCTTATAAGGTTTCATATACTATAAATTAGAGACAACAAAACCGAAAGTTCTGACAATGTAGTCATGAATAAAAGAAGAATCGGCTGAGAAAGACCACTAAAAAAATAGAATACACTGAAACACGATTAACTTAGCAATCCAACAAAGGCACAAGAAGAATATGGATATCAAGCAAAGAGAGAAAAACAAAGTATGGATGTAAAAGCAATGACAACTCACATCGACTTTCCATGCCCTGTTCTCCACTTTCACCTGCAGAATGAAAACGAAAAAAAGGTAGCAAATCAGAAAGATGAACAAACCATCCAAAGAGAAAAACAAAAGAGTTAGTCCCTAGTGAGAGAGAGAGAGAGAGTAACTCTTCTTAAACCACATCTCAACAGCAATAGGGTTCAATTCAAAGTCTTCACCTTTTCTGCACTGGCACCATATATCTGCTTGAGAAGCGCCATGATTAGGGTTTTCTTACCCGAACCTGAAGGTCCATAGAAAAGCAAATGCGGACAGTCTTGCTCAGTAACCTACGGTGATAATCGATAGTCAGCTCCCAATTTTCATCGAACCCCCACTTTCAAAACATGTAAAGACAGAAACTTTGCTCTAGAGCTAACTAAAGGCGTACCAGTTTCTTGAGATTTTGAGCGATATTCTCATGAACGATGACTTTGTCGAGCGACTTCGGCCTATACTTGTCGACCCACAACATGTTGTTCACCACCGAAGGAGTTTGGGGAAGGCAATGGAAGTGGCGGGAAAGAAGTGAATCGTCTTCTTCTTCCTCCTCTCCACTCTCAGCAAGCTTCTTTGTGAAACGTCTTTTAGCTCACTTTCTTCGCCTACGCCTCCCCGTTCTAGCAATAACCAAACCCTCTTTTTCTTTCAGAGTCTTAGCGTAGTTCACAACTTCTCCCTTGTAGAAAGGAAATGAAGAGTATCTACTACTAAGGAAGAACGACATAAATGTTATCATGTTTTGAGAACAAAGAACATTGGCTTGGAGTAGTAAACCCCAGAAGAGGAGCTTGCAGGTAAACCACACCTTCTTACAGGCTTCAAATTTGTTCGAAAATTCACAGGAGTAGACATAGAGAAGAAATATTTGGTGACTGTGAGGCCACTGAAGATGTGGAAGAACACACTTTCAAGTCTCTACTAAGATCATGAGACCATTTCAAACGGACATCAATGTGCTTTGTGTAGATGTTTAAAGTATAGAGAATTACAGATCACTTGTTTTTTTTTTTGTCATCTAAACCAAGTCAAAAGTCTACAAAGAAATTAAAAAGACAAGAGAAAAGCTTAGAACAGCTCAAATTTTATATTCAGCATAT
The DNA here is from genome assembly GCA_012274485.2 of Sinapis alba. Lineage (NCBI taxonomy): Eukaryota > Viridiplantae > Streptophyta > Magnoliopsida > Brassicales > Brassicaceae > Sinapis > Sinapis alba. Next base: position 73,831 of record MU106908.1, on the reverse strand, counting down.
TATGATTAATTTTAAATATACAGAGATGGTAATAACCCAGCTCTTTGAATAGATTAACAATCACTGAATGAAAGAAAGCATGAAAAATGATACAGAAAAAAACAGTCAATCACACTGTAAAAGCGTTTTATCCCCTTCTCATAGAATCAAACTCAGCAGCAAGAGAAGCTACAAGCTATAATTTAGCTTTCATAAGTTGTTGAATCAACCACGCCCACGCCCTGCTCCTGTTTTCACAACATATTATAATTTAGCTTAAATGCCATTGTAGCAGACAAAAACTAGGAAGAAGAAGATCATCAACGATTTTGTGACAGGCAGCTTTACCTCTGTTGCCACTCATCTTGGCCATTGGAGCTCCTCTGCCACGGCCTCTGGCCCCTCCATCATCCATACCACGTCCTCTTCCACGTCCAACCCCTGGTGGTTTTCTATCTGCACATATATCAACCATTGTTCATAAATGCTAAGCAACGGGTTTGCCTTCGTTTGAAATAGGCACACCATATAGACATGAGAAAACTATACCTGTGCGGGTCTTCTCCTCCTGTACTTTATCAATCACCTGAACAGAGAATAACTCAATATAAGATGCAATAAACAGATATCTGGAATGTCAACTGAATATACTTCATCATACAAGGATCGAATAAAGAGAGATACAATATATAAATATTCAAAGTAAGTCGATAATCTGGTCAGGCAAACACCATTCTCTGTGATATCGTCTAAGACGCGCTACAACAAGAGGCAAATCCCATTTTCGCAACAGGATTCATGCCTCTTGGAGCACATATCTGATTTGGCTAAGCATCATCACTCCAGAGCAAAGAGAGTCTAAAATAACAAGGTCAGCTAAGAGGCATATTACACAAAAGAACATATTACCTCATCTGGAACTCGAAGGTACTTGATCGTGTTACCACGGATATAACATTCCGGCATCCTCCAAAACCTGTCTCCGTCCTACATCAAGCATCAAGCCAACATATCTGAGTGTCAACCACACAAAATTAAGACGAAAATAGAAGAAAAAAATGGAAATTTTGTATCAATATACGAAAGCAGAAGATAAACCTTTGATGTGCAGATGACTTCACGCAGATGAATGTTCATCCACGTATCGCAATTTACTAGATGCCCATTGTAGGTCTCTCCATTCTTGAGCTCCACAAGCTACCAAAAGGATTCAACCATCACAAAGATGTAAACTTTAAGAGAAAAAAGAAGTTCCTATGTACATAACATTCATATAGACTAGTCATAACGCAACATCTCAAACTTAAACAGTGCCCAATTAACTTCTGCTCCACAAGCTACCAAAAAGATGAGAACTTTTAAGAGAAAAGAGAGGTGTATCTATGCACACAACTTTCATATAGACTAGTCATAAGGCAACATCTCAAACTTAAACAGTACCACTTAACTGGTGCGTCATATATTATAATTCAAGGGTCGAAGTTTCGCTTACCATGGGATGTCCTTGAGCAGTTTTGAGTAGCGAAAGAGGAAGCTACAAAACGCAAAAACAAAAGCTAAAGAGTCAAACTTTGAAGTTATACCGAAATCAACACAGTAGGAAGAACCTAAGATTCAGTATAAACAACTTACCATCTTCTCCAATCAGAAGATTTAGAGATCCGTAAAGAACCAGTGCGGAAACAGAACCAAACCCTAACAAAGAGAGAGAAACCTTGTTGGATTCAGACACTGGGAGGGATCTCTAATTCATCGGTGGACCTTTAGGTCAAATAGAAACTTCAAAACATTCACAACGATTTCAGTTTGTTACGATTAGTATTACTTTATGTTGTAATGTATTCAACAAATCCGATGTCGTCCAGCGGTTAGGATATCTGGCTTTCACCCAGGAGACCCGGGTTCGATTCCCGGCATCGGAGTTTTTTTATTTTATTTTTAAATTAGAACTCGTCTTTTCTCGTACACTAGTTTATTTTTCTTTCTTTAAACTCTGTCTTTTCTCGTACACATCAGTTTAAGGTGTAAACCTACCTCTAAAGTGTTAATGAGCAACTAATTAACTTGTATACCCTGACCAAAATGTTTGAATTTCCAAACCTTTCCAATTAAGCTTATAACATCAGTAATTTCACTTGATACAGTAACCTGTTCATTACTTCACAGCTGCTCTAAATTAGCATCCAACTCCACGTTCTTGAACCTCCAACATCCTGTGCACAGTTTCAACCACACACAGACTGTAGAATGTGTAAATGGTTTCAGCAAATGAAAAGCTGATAATCAGGTTCCCCAGCTCCTCCCACATCCAAGTAATTGACATCAACCACATTAGTTCCCAGATCATCTAGTGAAAGACAAAATAAATTGAGTTTATCATTCATGTAAATCTACAATGAAGCAAATATAGGTTAAATGAGAACATAGAAGGGTTAGAGGGTTGTTTCAAACCTTCGTAGATAGTTCTCACAAACTTGACATAGTTAGGGATGAGATCTCGGTATATGGTTCCATCTGGATGCGCATCAAGCACCACAAGTACACCTATTGGATTAATCAAAGAGAACGGTGAAAACTAAACAATTGCTTCTCGTGATTCAAATGAACATAACGCAAACCAAAGTTTGTGTAATTATAAACTGTTCAGGTCGTTAAGGAAGATTGATGATACCTGGAGCAAGCCAACCTGAACCAGATTTGCTGGGTAATGGTCCAAGCCACAGGATGTTTCTAAGGTTAATTGAATCACCGTACTTAACATCAGATCCTAACAGAAAGAAGATAGAATCATATTTACTGAAGAAGGATGGATGATTTTTCTGTGACCAATTCTATGTTTCAAGAGAATACAGGAAAAGTTCAGTCACACTGACAAAAGCAGAGATTACCTCTCTGACAATATCCCATGTTGTAAGGAAAAAATCTCTTGTCATAAGCTGGATACTCTTTAGCATGAAACCTGCCAAAAAAGCATCAGCAAAAGATACTGATCAAGAACACTCACTAAAATCAACATTAACCTTACTTGCACCAATCTATAAATTGACATTGCAACATGTGTCTCTATTCTTTAGACGAATACACACACAGGGTCCTGGGCCAAGCTAAATAAAACATTTGCCTGCCACAGACCCTCAAATTTTTTGAAGAAAACTACATAGAGATACGCCCACAAATTTTTTTTACGCCCCGAATTTGTAAAAGAAAAAAATTTAGTCGAGATCTTTAATAAATCGCATGCGGCCTCCTCTAAATCTCAAGGCCAACCCTGCACACACACACATAACCAACTCCTAACAAAAATGACCCTTGTTTACTCCATTCATAACTCATAAGACTATTTCAAGAACCCATAGTGTATATACTTAAAGTCAACACTCGCTAAGATCTACTTAAACCTTACACTCATCTACTGTTCATACACACACAAACAGAAAATGACCCTCTTTGTTTACTTCAGTCTCATAAGACTATTTCAAGAAACCATATATTCCAAGAAAAGGCGACTTACAATATTCCAAGTCGTCCAGACTCTGAAGCAAGGAACAGGTGGCCATGGAACAAATCATATCGAGACAGGGAAACATTCAACCCGACACTCGGTCCCCTGGATTCAATTAGACGAAACAAGAACTCGAAATACAAGTTAACTTCCTGTTCATCATCAGAAACCAAATCACCTCACAACTCAATAAAACACTTAAAACGTTCGGAAAAGGTGAATACTTGAGCAATGAAGTGACGGCCATAAGGAGTTCTCGTGAGTTGACACTTGTTTGTTCTTGGAACCTACACAACACCCCCGAGATTAAGCCAACTCAATCAACACCAAAGTTAAGCGTCAGAACGAACCGGGATAATAGTGGGATCAAGCGCTCGGTGAATTGAACCGGGATCACCGCCTGAGTCAACAGCGAGACGAGCAAGCTCGAGAACCGCCTCCGGCGGCCACCACACGAGAGAGTTTTCATCATCCTCTACGGCGTCGATTTTCCCTGAACAGAGTCCAGTGCGAAGCGAGCATCGTCCCGATTCTGGACCAAGTTTACGCGGTTGGAAGGGGACGAGGAACTTGAGACACGAGCGGAGTTCTCGAGTGACGGCGGATTTGACAGTGAATGCGGCGGAGGAAGGTCCTAAAACGGAGAGGAGATCGTCGGCGGTGGCTTTGCGATGCGAGGAAGGAGAATGGGAAGCGGCGAGCTTGAAGGAAGAAGCAGCTGCGACGGAGAAGGAGATGAAGATGGTGAAACGGATAGGAGTGTACGAATTCACCATTCGTCGCGTCCTTCGTCATTCATTGATGGATGAAGAGTTTGTTACGGAAGCAGGTGGAATGCAGTTTTTGACACGCTTGGAGTGATCCAATTAAGGTTTATATATATATATGAGTGTTTGGGCTGTCATGGGCTTATGGGCCCGTATTTGCTAGATAAAACAATGTCACAACTACAACCGAATACTGTATAGAGAGATGATTTGATTCTGACTTTGTTTTCTATCTTTATGTACATTTTGCTTTTCTTTTGTTTGAGTCTTGCATTTTAGAGCTTCTTCAACGCTGGTATGGTATGAAAGAGAGTTTGTAAGAGTTAAATAATAATAAAAGTTAGAAATAGTAATTAAAAAGACTAGAATCGATCTTTTTATTTACACAGTTTCAGAATCTTACAGTATATCCATATGCTAGATGGATCATTTTGTTTGATTGTCCGGTTAAAAATATATAGTTCATGAGATAGCTAGGTAGAAAAGATTACCATCTTGTAAAAGTTATCCATGTTCATGTAATTGTGTAACTCATTTAACTTTAGTTTAAGGTAAAAGGAAAGCTAGTTGCCCTAGTACTAACGAACAAATCTTGATCACTCTCTTCGTAAACATATAAGCAAGTAACTATTTCAATCAACGAGATTCCAAATTAAATGTTAATCACAACAACGAAGAGCATAGATAAACATATGTATAATGTTTTGTTTAGCAACGAAACCCATCACATCCATATTCGTAGGTGAAATACGTAGAAATATATATAAAAGACAAACACAAAGAACACCAAAAGAAACGAAATAGTAAAACAAGGAATTCAAATTTTAACGTCTGCACCTTGTGATGGTGCTGCATCCGCGGCTGTAAGGGTTAGCCTGAGCGCCACGTTGGCAGTTGTAGTAAGATGCGCCGCGTCTAGAACATGGAACATTGTTCTTCCTCATCGCACCATAGCTAACGTACTTCTTCGAGGCTAAAATGCGCCTGCTGATCTCAGAATCGAACTCGAACTCTTCTTCTTCTGAGATACAATCTGCGATTGATCCTCTACAGTTAGAGGACGGTCCGGTCCGGACGATGAGTTCTAACGCGTCTTCGTAACCGCCGGCTTCAACTGTCGCGATTACGATGACGAGAATCGCGACTAGGACGTAGATCATACGAGAGCTCACCATTTTCCTTTCTGACAAGAAACTCCAAGGGTTGGTCTATTTAGTCTCTGGTAATAAAGGAAACTACTAAGACCATCATTATCGATAGTTTCTTAACCGAAATTCTTAACTTCATATAAGAGACAGTTTTTAGTAAAAATTAAGAAAAACTAAAAATCTGTCTCTTAAATAATTTATTAAGAAAATTAAAAAACTGTTTTTTAAATAAGAAATAAGCCGTCTTTTAACAAAAAAATGTAAAAAAAATGTCAAATCACGAGTTAAGAATCTCAGTTAAAAAAGTGGGAATAGTGATATCCTTAGAATGGACATCATCTTGGTTTTATTTACGGAAACACCATTGCTTTTGATATTCTATTCGGATTATTTTGTTTTTGTATACAATTCAGAAATAGACTTGTTGCTTGGAATGTATGTTTGAATTAATAAATATAGGTTTCTTATGGTAATCATGTTACATGTAGATCACTAGTGCTCAAAGGGGAATCAACCGGTGACTTTTTTTTTGTTTAATTTCTTTGTTAAATAAATAGAACTTTCAAAACAGCCGACAAATGTACATAATGTCAGATTGGTAATTCAGAAGTAGAGCCATGGGCATGGTTTGTCTGGGACTGGTTGACTGGTTTTGTCAAATTCTTCTATCTCCACCGACGATTTTACAAGTCTCAGTTAAAAATACTTGATTGCCGTCGTCTCGAATATAAATATTTTTTAAAGGAAGTTAAATCCATATGAAGACGTGTAGGTCACTCCTTCTAAACACCATTACCTACACAGCTACACGATCAGTTCATCCCTAGGGTTGACAAATTACATACCAAACAAGCAAAAAGTAAACGATTTTCTTATATAAGCATCAAAATAACATAAAAAGATTGCTGTGTGAAAACTCAATTCTTAGTGAGTGTCAATGATTTTTTTTGATGGTTTGTACTTTGTAGTTTACATCCCGCCAATACATAGTAACAACATGATAATCGCTGGTTTTCTCACCATCTTCACGAACCATTAATATTGTAGTATTCTGAATATGAGTATACTATCTAAAAGATATATGTAGTCAATACATTTTGTTGGTGACTTTAGTTTTAAATGACTGGAATCTAACTTAGAAACATATATCATGTTGGCTTGATTAGGTGGGCATTGAGCTGCCGACACAGTTATAGGTGTCATTTTGTTGATTAAAAGAAAAAAGTTTAAGAGGTTGTTGCTGTGTGGTTCATCCACATGCCACTTGATTTGGTAAATTGCAGCATAAGAAACTAGATTACTAATACTTTATATTGGTGGTATAAACAAATTAATCTTTATGCAGAGCTCTTTTTTCTTGGTCTTGTAAAACGGTGAAAGCACCGGTGATTAGGGGAAACCATAGTCCATAAAGATTACCAAAGATATGAAGAATCTTGTTTTTCCATTTTAAAAAACAAAAGTGGAAGAAAGGGAGAGAGGGATTACAATAAAGAGTGGATGAGGAGCCTATATATATATACTTTTGTCGATATATCAATTATGGAATGTGATGGAGTGGTATAAACTTTGATAAACTCAATCTTCTCCTTTCGAGATATGTATTTAAACTTTGATAAACTCAATCTTCTACTTTTGTACTAATATTTGATGCGAGAGAAATAACCACCATGAGATAAAATAACTATATGCCATAAAGCATCAACCACACAAACCATGAAGTTCACTGATAAAAAAAAGTGTGAAACATATTGAATTTGATATACGTAGCCGAATACAATTCTTATGAAGGCTTGTCTTAGACGATGTTTAACCCCAAAACTCAAAATGGGTTTCTTAAAAAAAAAAAATTCTCTCATTAAAAAAAAAAAAATTAAAAAAGAACTAATCGCAGGCTGCCACGTATCAATAGGCCCGTAAACAGTACAAAAAACCCTCCCAAATCGGTTCTTAGACCATATTTATCGGTAGTCTTTAAGTGGGGTTTTTAACCCAAAAACACATTTAATTAAATCAAAAATAAATAAAAAGGGGATTACCGATCCTTACTTTAGCATTTTGGTGACCGATTCTTAACGTGGTTTACAACCACGTGTCACTACGAAAGAGATGAATTTTGTTTTTTCATTTTTTTCCGTTTCATTTTTACACATATCACAACAAATATCGTTAATATGATAGATGTTCGAACTAGAATTCACGATAAACAAATGCATCAACAACTTAAAGCTGATTTGGTTGAACATATATAGCGTAAATTTGGACGTGATGAAAACAACAAGTGAACTTGAATGTTTCTTTCAAATTATTTTCGTTTCTTTTATTAATCCTTGTTTTTATATTTTTATTTTAAAATATTGGACAATTCTCTTAAATAGTCATTTTAAGCCTTTGTCACAAAATAGTATTCAAAAAATAAATGACCAAAATAGCTTTTTAAAAATTTTGATTTTTTTAAAAAAAAAAATAAAACTCCGTCCCCAAATTCACCTTTTAACTCTAAATCACAAGTCTAGATTAGTTAACTTTAAGGGTATAAAACCTATTTTTGTCATTTTTTTCCTTAAGAACTATTTTTATGAAAAAAACTAAAAAGAATTATCTAAGAAAATTTCTCTAAAATCTATGTTTAAATGTTGTTTTTAATATGTTTAATTTAATAAATAAATTTAATCCTTACACAAAATAATGTTTTTAAATTTTTTTTTAAGAACCCTTAATTAAGAAACTTCCAATGGAACACCAAATCTATGAGTTTCTTAACTAAATTTTTAACTAACTTTTATTATTAAACAATTCATTAAGAAACTCAAGTGGGATATAGGAATAATTATGCTCTTAATTCATAGTTTTTGTAACTGGTTCTTACCCTGTTCACGGATCCCCACATGTCAGTGAAACCCGCAAACAGTGCAAGAAACCCACTAAAAAATTTTGGGTTAAACCTCCTCTTAGTGTCTATGTGGGTTGCCACACAAAAATCCATCGACTCCTCTGCTCCACTTTCAAAACCAATGCTGCATGCATTGTAAAAATTTCTTTTCTTCCTTATTTGAACATATATGGGCCGTAATGGGCCAAAGGTATGTTGATTTTTGTCAGGCCCGTTTAAAACATAGGGTTTTTACGTAAAAGTATAAACGCGGTGGCGTCTCCCCGTCTTGTCGTTTCTCTTGCCGTTGCCGCACTTGCTTTGCTTTCTCCTCAGGTAAAGCTTAAACGCACTCTTCTTCTTTCTGTTCATGCTGCACGCGAGTTAGCAGAATCTATAACTTTGCTGAATTCTATAGCTCTCTAGCTTTTACTCTTGGAAGTGATTGTTTTTTCAAAACATTCATATATTTTTCATTATAATCTCATAAAATGCCAGTAATAGAATTTTTCATGTTACTTTCACTTGCAATCATATATTATGATCTGAGATTTGTTTTATTAAATGTAGTTAAATCGTCATTGTTAGTTTATGTTCTGTTTGTTATTATAGTGTTTGGATTTAGATTGGTCTACACTTGAAGCTTAATAAAATCAAGATGCAGAACGAAGAGGGTCAGACCACAGAGCTATACATTCCTAGGAAATGGTAATACACCGTTTCTGATTCTCTGTTAGATCACTCTCATAGACAGGCAGGCATCTTTAGAAAAAGTGTTTGGGTTTCTTGTGTACTACAGCTCTGCTACTAACCGGATGATCACATCAAAGGATCATGCCTCTGTGCAGCTCAACATTGGTCATTTAGATGCTGATGGCATCTACACCGGACAGTTCACTACCTTTGCTCTCTGCGGTTTTGTTCGTGCCCAGGTTTGTGCTAACACTCTAGATACTTTGTCTCGTAGTTGAAAAACCCTTGTTATATTAGAGTTTTCTGAGTTAAGAATGTTGTTAAAAGATGTAAAACGTATCATCTATAATGTATATTAGAGTTTTCTGAGTTTAGAATGTTGTTAAAAAGATGTAAAACCTTTGGTGAATCATCAATCTTCTTTCAGAATGACTGATATTAATCAAACGATGAACTAATAATATTGCAGGGAGATGCAGACAGTGGCGTTGACAGGCTGTGGCAGAAGAAGAAGGTCGAAGCCAAACAAATCTAAGATGATGGCTTATTATTATTAATCTGATTTCATACTTGTTTTCCTCTCAGATTAATTAGATTCGACCATCTTTATTGGCTTAATTGAAATTGTATTGTCATTTACTTTCATGAAGTCAGTAGCATTAAATTTATCTTAATTGGTTTAGAGTATTGTTTTGTTAGCTAAATATGGTATTTTTAACTTGGGCGGGTGCATTATTAGAGACACGTGTTTGCTCTTTTGAGGTTTTATTTGGGCCTAAATGACGAGGCCCATTATAATTGAACTTCAGCGTGCGTGATCATGACTAGAGATTTATGAGGCCTGAAACAATTATTATAGATTAAGAGTTAAATGATTAATACTTTGGAGACATGTGATCTATATATTAGTAGTAACCACTTAAAATTTTGAAGAAAAAACAGTCAGACTTAAGTATTTTATGTTACTATAATTCAAAATCAGCCTTGGTGAATCCGTGAACACCATTTTTAGGACAAAAATCCAAACTAATCGTTTCATCATACAAAGCTAACCAAAAGAGTTTTATGTTGATTGAGCTAAGTGATGGATATGGTAGTTGGGTACTAAAGATCCATTGTAATACATGACCGAAACAAATAGTAAAGTTGACTTAATATCTGACATCATCAACCAAAGACACGAATACTAAGAACACATCAATTCTTTTGATCTCAACGGGCTTTGTTTTTTTTTCTTTTTTCACAATGGGTGGTAAGGCACATAGCCCAACAAGCCCGTCACGTTAGCCACAACGTCGTTGCATTTTGACAAAAGGTTGAGCATTTGGTGAGAGATGTCTCCTGCACCAACAGCTGCGCTTGGACCAGGGAGGTTTCTGGAAGGTGGTGGTGGTGGCATGGGTGGTTCGACATGGTCCACTGTTTTAACGGGTTTTGAGTATTGTGGAGGGAGAGGAAGAATTGGAGGCAATGTTGAAGGAGGAGGAAGCTGTTGATGATGATGATGATGATGAACAACGTTTTGAAACTTCTTACTAACAAATTCCATTGCAAAAGATGATGATGACGATGAAGAAGGTCCATCGTTTCTATTCGAGTTCGTTGCGGATGGTGGCTCGTTGGTTGCTTTACTCGAGTTTTCTTCACCTTCTAACATGAACTTGACTCTTGGGCGGTTACTTGTCGAGTCATCTCCCAGTTTCTTCAGGCAGGATTTGAGGTTGCTCTTCAATGGTGGTGGTAATTTTGGTTGGTAACGTGGCGATGCTTGGTCTACCAACTGGCTCTGTGGTTCATCATCTTCCTTTGCGTTTTCTGGTTCATTAGGCTCAGCTTTAGGAGCATCCGCGTCACGTAGGAAGTACCTTACGTTCACGTTTCCAAAGAGAGAGTTGTTTCCTGTTGCGTATCTAAAAGCAGTCTGTGCATCGGCTTTATAAAGAAAGACAACACGGCAGGTCGATGATTTCCAGAAAACCCTAATGGCTGATTGATCCAACAGCCCGAACCGACCAAACCTAGCCTTGAGCAGTGCAGGTGATGGAAGAGACGTGCCTGGTGGAAACTTCATGACCAGCATTGTGGGTTCCACCACCTTTGCTGCAGGAGCTGTTTTCTTCCCGGTTTGAGATTTTAGTGGTCTTGCTTGAACCGCACCGCTTGGCTCTCTTACTGGTTTTATACTGTCCTTTGCTTCTCGTTTGATCAGTTTCTCAGAAGCCATTGATTTCAACTGATTAATTTTCTTCAGCTTCTTAGCTGATGGGGTTTCGTCTTCACGATCAGAAGAGAGGCGTTTTCTTACAGATTTTAATGGGTCTTCGGTTCTGTTCACAGTCTTGCCAGGTTTTGAGAGGTTTATGTCTCTGGCATTTGCTGCGGCAGTAGCAGCATCAGATGAAGATACAAACAAGCTTTTCTGGTAATTAAGTGAGCGGAAACGTAGAAAGAATTTCCTAGCAGCTCCAAAAGAAGCAACTGATGAACCAGATAAAGGGTCAAGAGAGATATCTTGCAGATGACCCAGTAGCTTCGGCACATCAGCTTCCATGTAGGTATGTAAATGCGCTGAACCAAGCTGGGACAATTTCTTGGCTCCAGGCTCCCCAGAAGACAATGGATGCTTTCTCTTTCTCGGAAGATTAGCGTTAGGCTCTTTCATCTTTTTCTTTTTCTTTACTACTGGCTCTGAAGGAGGATTCTCAGTGCCCATTTCGCTTGAAGATCGTTTAGCAACTTTGACTTTCTTCATTAGACTCTTCCCATCAGATGCTGAGATATGAGAACCTCGAGGAGACTCAATCAGGGGATGGAGTGAGCTTCCAGCTGATCCAGAATCTGGTCCAGCCTCTTGCTTCAGAGCTTCAGATTTCCCATGCTCTGGATTTATTAAAGCTCTTTCTTCTGTTTTCTCTGCTGATTCTTCAGCTACATCCTTTTCTTCATCAAGAGAGAGCTTAGGAACAGAACTTTCTTTACCAGGAATAGCTGCACTTGAAGAGTTGGAATCCATGCTCACAATCCCAGGCTGCTCATCTTTCATTGGACTTTGAAGCATTGACGCTCTTCTCAGTAGCACAGAATCCCCGTCCGAAGATCCACCAACGCCTGTGCTTGAACTTGCTTCAACTTGGCCTAATGTAACAGTCTTATTATTATCACCAGCTTCATCTCTTCGTTTGAGAAGATACTTGTCTTGTTTCTTCGAATCCTTAACCTTTGTGAGGTTTTTAGAGCTCTTCGGTACACCTAGAGTTTCTGCTATGACCAGCGGGCCACTCAAGGGAGCTGGAAACATGAGAAGTTAGAAGAGCACATCAACCACCAAGACAATAAACAACAAAGCAAACAAGTTGACCTTTGTGATTCTTTCAAACATGCTAATGTAAAGTATACACCTATATAGATATAAATCATAAAACTAGAGGATCTAACACTCCAAAACCACCAAGTTATACATCTCTGTGTAACACATATGAAAGCTGTTTCAGGTGTGCACAGAAGAAATCCACATACAAAGCAAAATTTACACATAAATGGAAAGTAAACCCCCAATATTTCTTGAAAGTGACAGACAATACCTCGAGAGGGTGCTCTATTATGGGGTTCATTCGAAGTCACTGAAGTGCGCACAGACTTCGACCCAAAAGCCTGTGAATAAGTTTCATCAAACTCCTCAAACACTGCCTTGCGCAAAGCAGAAACCACAGCTTTCTTCTTCAAAAAAGCTAAACTCTCTTCATCACACTCTTGAGGTGCTAAAGCAATCTGCTTCACAAACGCGAGAGCCTCAACAGGTGAAAACTCATCCCTAGCTTTCTTAATCTGCTCAGCAGAGTAAACCCCTTGAACCTCGTAATCCGGAACATCAACCGAAAAGTAATCTTGAACATTAGTAGCCCTAAAGTTAAAAGGATTCCTGCATTTACAAGTCAGCCCAAGCGCAGACCTTCTACTAGCCTCATCAACAGCTTCCTCAACAGCTCTCACAAAGTGCTTAGCAGCAGTCTGATGCGCCTTTTCAGGTAAATGAGGCTCAAAGGCAATAAGCTCAGCAGGATCAAACCATCCGTAACTACTATCCCCGAAAAACGCGACGAGAACATGATCCACCCTCCTCATGCGACGAACAGAGGGAGAGGCAAAAGCTTCGTTGAAGATATGACCAGGCCACCAAGGATGAGACTTTACTTTCCCCCACACTAAATCTCCCACTTGGAAACCGTAGCTCAACGCTCTCGAGACTCCAGAACCCATTTTCTCGCTTGCCACGTAATCATCAAACTCAGATAAGAGTGATTTGTAATCCGTAACCGCTGGTTTCTCCAAAGCTCCTCGCTTTTCTTCCTCGAAGGACACGTCATCATCATCATCATCACCATCATCATCATCATCTTCTTGTTTATGAAGCTCGTGACTATCATCAATCTGGTTATCAGAAACCCTATCTTCTTCCTCATCACGTGCAATGAGACCAGGCTTATCCGATCTCTCACTCTCGGAAACCCTAGAAACGCCATCGTCATTAGTAACCGACGAATCGAGCTCCATGGGTGAAGAAGAAGAAGGTGCAGCTGCAGCAGCAGAAGCATCATCAAATGCCTCTTGAACATGGACGCTCGAATCAAGATCAGCATCACCCGTTACCGTAGGATTCACCTCGGGATCTTCGATTGGATTCGTTGGTTGGGGAATCTCGGCATCTTCGTCCATCACGAATACCTCACGAGCCGACGAATTGAGCTTCGCGAAATGACAAACCCTAGAAACTTCAATCCTGCGAGATTATCCGTATCGGATATAGAAGGAGAATATGAAAGAGACGGATTTGAACCTGAAAAAAATATGTTGAAAGAAAAAATGTAAAATCGAGAGAAATATTTTATACAGCGAAGGGCCAAAAGACAATTAAAAGTTAGAAAATGATTCATTTCGAGATAAATACTTGATTATTATGTCTGAATTTCTTTATTTATTTCTTTTCCTTTTTAGTCTGAAATCTATAATTTACTCTCCCTTTCAGTATATGTTTTAGCTTTTTACACAGATTAACAAAGCATATTAAATTTCAGAATGTATATTTTTTTTTTTTTGTGATTGTCTATTTTTAATTATTTTAAACTAATAATATTTTATTAAATATAATTTTTTAAATTTTCTTTTACAATTAATACTTTTTAGTTGATAAAAAGTACATTGGAAATATAAAAATATGTTTTTATGAAACAATTTTTTTAAAACATGTAATTTTTTGGAAGGGAAGGAATATGGAACAACCTTAAATTCTTTTACCGTCATAACAAAATTTGTTTAAGACTTTTATTTATTTAATCTTGGTTATTAGACGTAAAAATGGTAACCAATACAGAAGTCTGTAAATCACAGAAACATAACGGAACACACAATTCAGCTTTGGCAATTTGTTAAAAAGAGTTATAGAGTTTTACCTTTTATTTCGTCATGTTTTGGCTGGAAATAAATATAAACTTCAAATTCACAATCCAAATTTCATTAATGTATAGAACAACACCAAGGGAACAAACTCCCCCAAGAGGATTTTTGTTTTTTTCACATTCAATAAGATTAATAAAAACTATAACATGCCAACCAAGAACGAATTGCTAATGGCAAAAACGAGAAAAATCAACCTATCGGTGCCCCGTCTGCTGCATCATTGGAGCTTCTATGTGACTTGTGCTTCGATCTCTTCTCCCGTTTCTTGCTCCTGTGGAAAAATGTAAATTTATATAGAGAATAAGCAAAAAATTTATATAAAAAGTCGTTAGAAGAATCAAAAAACAGAAAGGTGAAGTGTACTCGTCATGTGAAGAACTATGTCCCAGACAAGATTTTAGCTTCCGGTTGATATGCTTCATGTCCTTTTCACTTGGGTACTTATAGTTCTTTACCTGCAAAAACAGAAAGTATCTGCATTTTAGAACATGAAACTTTCATGGCTATGTAGATGCTTTTTGAAAAGTCTGTGCATACCAAAGATTCGATGTCATCAAGTAACTTCGAAAGGTCTGAAGTTGTGTGCTCAGAGTTCGGTTGAGAAACAATGTTCTCTAGGTACCTACACTACATGCAGTTTAGTTAAAATGTTCAACCACTAAAAGTTTTATCATATAACGAAAACAGAAGCCAAGAAGAGATTAAAATAACCTATCAAAATCAACCACTCCAAGAACCCCATTTGCAATACGCAAAGCAGCCAACGCCAACTGAGAAACAAACAAATCAATTTTTTTTATTACTTACTTCTGTTAGATATATAAAGCAAAAAGAGAAAAAAAACCATGAAAGAAGGAAAACATGGTGAGTCTATTTTATATCACAAAACATGAGTTTATTAACCAGATTCTTTAATGAAGTTTAAAAAAACAAAAGGACAAGGGAGAGACAAAGAAACTATCACCTGACCAGGAGGAAAGAGGAGAGGAGCATCTGTGAGCATAACTTTATCGGCTTCTGCTGTTGCCCCTTTGAGCAAATTCTGCAGAGTGAATCCGAATGTTATGCCAGTACAAGAAAATGACACTAAGTAATTATGAAGAGAGAGAGATCTACCTCCAGCTTTTGGATTTCATCGTCTCTAGCTTGAAGAAACTCCTAAGAGGATGAAAAGATGATGATGTCACTTTTGGAGACAGCGTGATGTTAAAAACTACACAAGGTAAGACTTACCTCCATGTTACTGATAAAGCCTTCCATTGCACGATACGGTGCAAAAACAATCAGATCAAATTCCAAACTCTGCAAAATAAAGTTAAAGCTTTAATATGAAGAGAAGAATATAGAGAGACATAAAGGCCTTCAGGGAAAAAAAATAAACATAGGGAAGTTTCTAAAGATTAGGAATCATGCCTGAAGAACAGCCATTTCATACTTGAGGATTATGTGGTGATCTTGTTTAATCCCCTTCCCTATTTCCTCAGCAGATACATGATTCTCCTCTATTTTACAAGCTGCATACACGCAGGTTAGCCTGTTCAATGAAAGGTATCATCAATTAGCTGGGGCAATTAGCTGCGTAATAAAACATATTAATGAAGCCTTACATTATCTCTTTTGGGTGATGTTGCATAACAGACCATTGCAGATAAAACCTTTTAAAGTATTGGAGGGCTGTTGCCTGCAAAAGATTAGAAGGGAAAAAAAACATGAATCCAGCTATTTAATGTTTGACTTCATCATAATTAATGAAGTTTCATTTGGAAGAAGAAGAAGAGCAATGAACCTGAATCTTGTGAGGAAACTCAAAGGCACTGCAGACTTCTTGGACTTTGGCCTCATAAAACGCTCTCATGAACCGTTCTTCATCAACACTTAAAGGTTTAAGCTTCTTATCAGCTGAGAGTAAAGTAGCAAAACAAAATAATCCATTTAAAGTCTGATCAACGAAACTATGCTAATGATGAAGATATTGGGCTAACCATGCTATATAAATAAACTTACCGTGATCTCGTGCATCAGCTTTATCTGTAGGATAAGTTAGTAATCCACTGGCATCTACTTCAACTTGGGTTGTTCCACACTATGAAATTAGACAAAGTTAGAATCCACAGCATAGACACATATAAAAGTCCCATAATATCAACACTTTTCAACAAACCTTCTCCAGAAATTGCACTGCCCTCTGGTTAGCAACTTTATATCTCTCTTCCTGAAATTACAATACTAAAGCTTAGTTGCAATAACAAAATCGAAACAAGAAGTTAGAACAACAATAACACACAACTATGAAGCAAAAAAAAAGCTAGCACTAAGAGGAAATCTAATGCTAGATCAATCTCACTCTCTATTGCATCAAAAAAAGCCCATCAAAATGTCATGTACCTTTCTATATACATAAAAACATGTCTGAGAAGAAGCAAACAAAATAAAACAAATCAATTGAACAAATGAGAATCCATTTTAGTTATAAATGCTCATAAGCCACAAACATAAACAAACAGAGAAAAGTGAGCCCAGATGAAGGCAGTCTCTGTGACGCAAACTAAAGATGAAAACTTTATAAAGCTTACGAAACAGAGAGAGACCATATGAAATCGCAATTAGCAGAACCGGAGATGAAAAGGGAAGCAGGATACCAGTTTCTGGGGAGTGAATACCCACTTGGCCCGTTGAGTTGATGTCTGAAAATCCGCCATTACTGGAACAGTTCCAAAGATTCGATTTTTTTTGAAAAATCTAACTTGTGAAGTTAAAGCGTCTCTCTTTATAAAAACCAATACATGAAAAAGTATCTCTCTTTAACGAACAGTGTATGTTTTCGTCAGTTTTAAACGGAAGGCGATGGAGATTGCCGATCAAATTCACGCACGCTGACGACGGCGATTACTCCGTCTCAGTTTCAATTTCACGGCTTCAGTTATTTTCTTCTAAAAATTAATTAAAAAGTTTATTTGAAGGGTTTAGATAGTGTTGGGCTCTATTGGACTTTCATATTTGATAAAGATGTTTATTTTGAAAGGCTCTTAGGCCCGAACTGGCCCAATAAAACATGAACAGCCTTCCTTTTCTTTTCTCTAAGAACAAACAAAAAAAGCAGCTCCAAAGTTACAGAACCAATGGTAACGAATCAAAAAGCTGTTCAGTTATTAACTAACTAAAACTAAAATCAAACTAACCTCTATAATCCCAACAGTTAATCTGATATCAGATGAAGATGTCAGGTTGATTATATACAAAGTTATTTTTTCATGTTTTTACAATAAGCTATTACTTGATTCTTGATCAGTCCCATACAAGTCTCTATTTCTCTGTAGATAGGCATGTTCTGAGGACACCTTGGCTGCAAGCTACTCACTGCTATCTCCATCATCTGATCCACCTCAGCTGCTGGTTTCTGCTTCTCTCTGCACATCTGCCGGAACAAAAAAAAAACATTTTTAATCAAGTGAAAAGTTTTGTATTCTTGATTATTAAATTTCCTTAGTCCAAGAAAAATAATTCCTTTTAAAATATTATTACCTGAATCATGAGGCAAGTTGAAACACATGATCTGATAAGCTCTGAAGCCATTTGATGTTGATGATGATGATGATGATCCAATGGCTGATGTTCCTCGGTTGATGCAGCCTACAACAGTGAAACCAAGTTTTAACAAAACATGATATGACTTAAGAGTTCTCTGTATTTGGACACTCTAACTTCTCTAGATATAGTTGATTTGGTGGTCATTCAACAAACGCAAACATATATTATAAACTACCTTCATAGCTTCATCCACAATTGCTTCTGCTATTGACCTTGCACCACTGACAATTGCAAGCATTTCTAGCTCCATTCCCTGAAAAAACAGAATCATGACAGGATAAGAAACTAACAAAATGAGTTTTTATACATTCAAAAACTTTAACAAAAAAACTCTGTATTGAAAGAAAAAAAAGAAGATCAAAAGCTTTAACAGACCAGTCACATGTCTTCATTGTTTACCTGTTTCTCAGGAGGATTCACAGAAGGAGTGAACAGAGTAGTAACATATGCATCAGAGCTAGGGTGTCTGTTAAGCTGTGCTTCTTTGCTTACTGACAAGCAGTTATCGGTTTGCATCCTCATGTATTCCAACAGATGTAGCGGCATGCAATCAATGTCCTGTAATAAAAAGGATATGTTAAAAGTGTAAACAGAAAGTGTATATATAGTTAGCGGTTTACCATAACTAAGTCGATGTCCAATTCATCAAACAGAACGTTGCACTTGTCATGATCCACACTAAGAATCTTGCCATCATGAATTTCCCGTGTTTCAGGATGAATGGCAATGACACTATTCCCGACTGATAAAGGCTGGACCGAACCTGTAGGAAGCCCTTCCCTAGCACCTGCACGTAGCTCTGTATAAAACTTTCTCGAAGATTCACGGAACTGTTTGAGTTTATCACGCTCCTCCTGTATGAATCTCTCAGAGAATCTCCGAGTTATACCAAGAGAACTGAAAAAATACATATCATGAGTAACCTTTTAACAAATCTTTATATAAATAATAATATTATGAGTAACCTTTATACAAAACCTTTTAATGATGTTCCATTCAAGACGAGTAAGTCTTGGAACGTGAACAAGCCCCAGATGATTTAGAAAATCATTGAACTCCATCTTTGCAAACCAAGGATAGTCAATGGCATTGTAGAACCATTCAAATAAGCACCTTCGACGTAACAATGGATATGACAGACAAGTAGTAATCTTCTCCTGTAAAATGGAATAAAGCAAATAAGTTTACCAGATTTTTTTGAATGCGTCTAGGAGAAAAAAATGAAGTTAGAGACTCCCCCCACCCACCTTTAATAATTCATTTTCGTTACTGATTGCTCTGTCTTGTAAACTTTTGTTAAAATTCATCTTACGCCTGTTTGGTGGTTTCTGCGGCAAACTCACTGGACTCGAACCTGAAACTACACTTGACGATGCATTAGCCAATGCTCGTGTATCATCATCATCAGGCTTAAGTTGAATATTGGCTCTTTTATTTGGTGGTGTATAACCTTCTCCACCATCCCTCTGGTTTTCACTTCCTAATGAACGTTTACCAGTGGCCCGTCTCTCTATTCCTGCATATTCATTAACATGAATATTGTTACGTTACCACAAGCCAGATGAGCATAGTGAATTACAGAATTAAGAAGAAAGGCATCTTTAAAGCCATAGATTATAGGGAAATAGTGAGTGTACTATAAGTTTCTGTCATCCTAAAATGGGAGAGGCATCCTTCTCCTTCACTTTCTTCACTTTCGCTCCCCTCCTACAAAATGATCATAAGCATGTACACAACTTCAGAATCTGACCCATTTGAAGCAGGAAGTCATTGCAAATAAATGACTCTCACTGTAAAGCTGTAATCATGAGTCATCATTGCAATGAAGCCATGTAGAGACGCAGGTCCCTCGGGAAGGGATAAATACGTCTGGAAAAGAAAAATGTGAAAATCTCAAATGTTTTTGACATAATAGTGAAGCCTAGAGAAAGTGAGGAGATTCTTCATCATACGTACACGATGCATAGAGAAAAGGGCTTCCACCATGTCAACAGACCGGTTGTTCTGCACCACAGCAGCTACCTAAAAGCAGTTTCAAAGGGTAAGTCTCAACTTGAGCCATACAAAAAAAGCTGAGAGAAAGTAGAGTCACATGTTGTTTACCTTTTTCCAGTCTCTGCCATGCTTCCGATAGGCTCCATAGAAACGCTCAAGCTCACCTTCCGTCCACTGAGGTCCCAAAATCTTCTTCTTCTGCGATGAGTAAGTAAGCAAAAGAGAGGATCTTTCATTCAAAGAAAGAGAAAAGCATCCCCAAGTGATTATATAAATACACAAAAGACTCACTCGTTTCTTGATTTTGCTTGGAGAGGCTTCTTTGTTATCATTCTTGGAATTCGTCATATCTCACTGACTTCTATGAAAGGTAGCGAAGAAGAAAATCATCAGAACAGATCCACTCACCGATTACGCTGCTCCGCGACGATGAATCGCATAGAGAAGAGAACTCGGATGAGAGAAAAGCTTTTAGAACCTTCTTCTTCTTCTTCTTCTTGAGAGATCAGTGAGAAATTCGAAAGAGTTTTATAAAGAGAGATAGAGAGAGATTAGTAAGAGAGTATTTAAAGGGAGAAGAGGGAGGCTTTTGCCGCGAAACTTGAATAAAGGGAAAGACGTTTCTGTTTTTTTTTTTTTTTTTTTGTTTCCTCCACTTAAGGGAAAAAAAACTTGAATTAAGCTTACTATATGGCTGTTATCATTAAACCACAGTCTATATATCAGAAGCAAAAGAATCAACAACAACCTGAATCTTCAAGCTAACATGCTTACTGTTTATGTTGCTCCATCTATCTATGTTCTCTACAGCAACACAGAAGCTGAACCAAATTCTCCAACACCAGTCAAACACAAAGATCTCCATGAGATTGTTGTCATCATCGCTATGTAACAGTAGAGAAGACATAGTATCAACTCTCATTTTCATTATCATTATTTCTGTATTTATAGGTATGATCAGGGCAGGCCACAGAGGTTTCACTTACGCACATAAAAAACAGAAACTCTTTACGAGTATGTATTCTATTCTTTATGATGTAATAATAGCATACAAAGATATACATCATACTCTTTGGTTTACATTCATAAGACCAGACTAGTGAACAGTAACTACGTTGCGGAGAAGAAATCATCTTCACATAGCTTTCATGAACCTGTTAATGGATGAGAAAATTCCAGCAGCTTGAGTCAATAAAGATGGCTCTTCATCTGGTTTCTCTTCCACGTTCCCATATATAATCTGCAACAAGAAAACGCAGCTATGTATCTAGGATTTGAATTCAATTCTTTTCACTCCAGGGAAGAATGTGACACCTCAAATAAACACAAGAATCAAATCTAGTATTCAACTAACCTCAAGATCCTCAGCATCAGGTCGACCAATGAGTTCTTGGGCAAGTAGATACCGTCCAGGTCTATCTTTATTGTCATAGAAGACTTTCCATTTACTAGAAATGAAATCAGGACACAGAAAATGTAATCATTAATAGCATCTATATAAGACTTACAAGTTAAACAGATAAGAACAATCAAGTTTTAGTCTTATTAAGTAGCATCTACATAGACTTAATCAGATAAGACAAATCAAGTCTTAGTCTTCTTACCCAGGATAACACCTGAAAACAGCACCAGCAGCCAGAGGTCTCATGGAGTAAACCGTAGTAAAAGAACTACAAGAGTAAAACGTGTTAAGTCAAATAACCTTCTCAAGGCTCATTAAGGATCTTGCCTTTCTTTTTACCTTAGGAAGTAGCGCCTTAGCTTTCTCACGTTAAAACCAACTCCGACTTCCTCGCTTATAAGACGAGGGTTCCACATAACGAGAGGCCTTGGCTTGAAAGAGAACAAAGAAAAATGTCTTGTTGATGTTAGAAAAAGAGGTTCTTGTGTACAAGTTGAGAGTAAGATCTGACAGAGTTTAGTTACCGGGTCATCAGCAAGCCCTTTTGCAATTTTCTCAACATATTCAAGCATTTGGTAATCAGGAACAACCATGACAATGATCTCATCTTCTTTCTCCACTGGTTTACGGTCACTTAAGCTGCATCACAACATGGAGCATGACTGCATCTGCTGAACTAAAAAACTATCAAGCTCTGAAGATGAAGCATACTTACCTAGCGAATCCAAAAGCTGCATCCTGCCACTTATATTTTAGCAATGCAGCAGCTCCAGCATCTGGAAACACAGCTTTAACTCTCTGACAATAACATTTCAAAAGCAACTATGAGCTATCGAACATCCATTAGAGACTGCATGTAAGGAAGTTTCATAAAATTGTTAATTCACCTCACAACCAGTTTCTTTGATGAGTGTCTCCAAGAAAACCCTTGAAAGCTCCCAAAGTTCAGCTTGCGCACCTTCGTCGTCTAAGAACTGCAGCTGAGGAATCAGGAGCTCCACCTGCAAAATTCAAGAGTCAAGACTCTGGAAGAAAACTAGTGAAGAAAGCTGGAACTATTCTTTTCCCAACAAAGATTACAGATTTTAAAAGTTCAATAGCCCTTACGATAGCTCTTGTTCCTCCCGAGTTCACAAAAGAAGCACTCGCTTCACCTGACTGCCTAACAGCTCCCACCAAATCATTAGGCAAACAGCTGAAAAAATTTATAACAAATCTGTAAGTAGCACATACTTGTTCTAGTTATTCATTTGCAAAAAGACATCATTTCAAAACATATGTTCCCTTGTTATTCCAATAGACACACAAAAACATTACAGAAACAGAGCAAAGTGACAAACTTTGACTCGAACTCGACGTGTTTCCTTCACAAAAACAGAAGACGAACCAATTCCCATAACATTTTCAAACCATATGTTCTCTTGTTATTCCAATAGACACACAGAAACATTAAAGAAACAGAGGAAAGTAACAGACTTTGAATCGAACTCGACGCTCTGCCTTCACAAAAGCAGAGAAAGACCCAATTTTTATAACATAGAGCGTGTGGTTATGGAACAAAGAAAACAAGTCGAGAAGTTTTACTGAACCTATCATCTTCTTCCTCTTCTTCAGCTTCTAATGGTACTTCCTGTGTAGGAGAAGCTGATGTGGTCTGTTCGAGAGGAGAATCACCTTGAAACTTATCGAATTTGACACATGTTCTTAGCTTCGAAACTGGAGAAGCAGAGACGAAGCCGCAAGAGAGAGAAGGCGGGAAAAATTGGGTGGTGGAGAATGAACAGCTGGTGAGATAGCCATGGAAACAGCTCGGTACTAAAGAGAAAGCCATGACCAGAGGTTCTGGTAATCCTGAAATCGTAAATTCAATCAAATCGAAGTACAAACAATCGGAAAACAGGGGCGTCTATGTACATTTAGCATATTCGGGATCTCTGTGTAAACTAACTGTAAGTTCAGGGTTCTTTCATAAATAATTAAAACGTTTATCCTTTTTTTTTGTTCGGAACCCTCCCTCCAAGTCCAAGGTGAATGAGAGGTTTAAAATTAAACGGGGCAATAAGATCCGTTACGGTAACCCGTATCCGGATCCGTTTTATGACGCTCCACTTGATGAACTAGTGAAGAAAATATATAGACGTTACAGAGAGCTCCTCAAATCGAACGGCTCTTATTCATCTAAAATTCAAATTCCCTCCTTTGACCTACTCTCATCGTCCTCTCTCCTTTCCTCTCAATCTCTCTCACTCGATTCTCTCCTTCCTCTCAGTCTCTCTCTCTTGCTCTCGATCTTTCTCGCTCTTGTTTCTTGGATCTTAACGCAAATCCGCCATGGAAGGTACTATACTCGTTTCTTGATTGATCCGTTCTATTTGATTCGTTTTCTCGATTAGAAACGAATCGATTTCGCTGATTCTTTTTGCAATTTCTCACAGATCAACAACATCCACAAATCTGCTACGACGGTGTTTCGCCATGTGAATCGAAGGGATACTCTGCCGACAATCACGATCCCGACGCTGGTAAGTGTTTTCTCGTCCTATCGATTGCTGAATCACTCATTGATCGTATGTCTCTGTATGAAATGTGATATTGCTTCGTTTAGTAGAGTATAGTATGTCTTACTGAGGAAGTATACTACTGTTGTGCTTCTTTTTGACTGATTTGGCTGAAACAGTGGAAGAAAGTGAGGATACTGTTACAAGTGGAAGCCAAGAAGTTTCTCCCGCCGGTGGACCAACGCTTCCAATTTTGCAGAAGATTGTTGATTTGAGTAGCAAAATCAAGGTAGTACTCCCTTTCATTTAACAACATTACAACACTTCTGTAGAAAGGAATGTCAATGTGAGCTCGTTTTTGTTAACCATTTCAACTTCATTCGATAGGTCTTGAAGGATGAACATGCGTTGGTATCCAACCAAGTCAAAGAAATCAAGAATTGTTCCTTCGCTGAACCTGAAATGTCAAAGGCTCTCCAGCTTTTAAGTTAGTACCTTTAATTTTCTCTTTACAAAGACTTATTTGCTTTTCTTTTAGATTTTTAATTGTTGTAAGTTGATGTGCTCCATGGTAGATAATGAGCTTGGGACTCTGAAAAAGCAATACTTGGAGGAGTCATCAGAGAGGAAGCGATTATACAACGAAAATATCGAACTCAAGGGAAATATTAGGGTCTTTTGCAGATGCAGGCCCCTAAACCAAGCTGAAGTAGGAAATGGCTGTGCTTCTGTAGTTGAGTTTGATGCCTCCCATGAAAGTGATCTTCAAGTACTTTCAACCGATTCCTCCAAGAAGCATTTTAAGTTTGACCATGTATTTAAACCTGAGGATAGCCAAGGTATATTGAGGGGTTACAATGAATTTTCTTATCTGACTGTAGTGGATGGTTACAATGTCTTCTTTATGTGCAGAGACTGTTTTTGCACAGACGAAACCTATAGTTACTTCTGTGCTGGATGGTTACAATGTCTGCATATTTGCCTATGGCCAAACTGGAACTGGAAAGACATTTACCATGGAGGGAACACCGGAGAATAGAGGAGTGAACTACAAGACATTAGAAGAATTGTTTCGCTCTTCAGAGAGTAGAAGTCGTCTCATGAAGTTTGAGCTATCTGTTAGCATGTTGGAGGTTTACAATGAGAAGATAAGGGACCTCTTGGTTGATAACTCAAACCTTCCTCCTAAAAAGTAGGTCCTTCATTTTGTTGCTTGGTTAATCGAATTATATCGCTCACTATTTCTCTTTTTGTTAGAAGCCAAAATAACAGTATATGCTGAATTTAATGAAGGTTGGAAGTTAAGCAATCAGCAGAAGGAACACAAGAAGTCCCTGGATTAGTCGAAGCACAAGTTTTCAACACAAATGAAGTATGGGATCTTCTCAAGAGAGGATATTCTGTTAGATCTGTGG
This sequence comes from Sinapis alba, assembly GCA_012274485.2. Taxonomy (NCBI): domain Eukaryota; kingdom Viridiplantae; phylum Streptophyta; class Magnoliopsida; order Brassicales; family Brassicaceae; genus Sinapis; species Sinapis alba. Next base: position 48,518 of record MU106908.1, on the reverse strand, counting down.
GATCAACAGCTGCAAACGAGCAAAGCAGCCGCTCTCATTGGTAAGCTAAAGAGGGCTTGGAGACTATATTCATGTGAAACAAAACCTTTTCATACTAATAAAGTTTTCCTTTTGTGCAGCTTGTTGCGAGTGACAGTGAAGGGAGAGAATTTGATCAATGGCCAGAAAACCAGAAGCCATCTTTGGCTGGTGGACTTGGCTGGAAGTGAGCGAGTAGGAAAGGTAGAAACTGAAGGAGAAAGGCTGAAAGAATCTCAATTTATCAATAAGTCGCTTTCCGCACTCGGTGATGTTATCGCCGCCCTTGCATCCAAAACAAGCCACATCCCTTACAGGTTTTTCCCCTTACTTCCCCCCTCTGTCAAGACATTTTGCATTTGAGCTTTACTGATTCATGTTCTTGACAAGCTTTTCTCTCTTTGTTGTGCAACGCTAGAAACTCAAAGCTTACTCATATGCTACAAAACTCTTTGGGTAAGTAAAGTTTGTCCTATTGTTTCCGTTGTTTACATGAACCATAGGACATGTTGTTTTTAATCTCCATGCTGTGTCCATTTTACTGTGACTTATACAGGTGGAGATTGCAAGACGTTGATGTTTGTTCAGATTAGCCCGAGTTCTGCCGATCAAGGAGAGACGCTGTGCTCCTTAAACTTCGCAAGCAGAGTTCGCGGAATCGAAAGTGGACCTGCCCGGAAACAGACGGATGTGTCTGAACTCCTCAAGCTAAAACAAATGGTAACTCGGTTCCTCTGAGCTCCTATTCATCGAAGCTTAAACTTAACTTTAAGCTAACCGTCTTTTGTTGTTTCTTTGTGATTATTAACAGACTGAGAAGCTGAAGCAAGAAGAAAAAGAAACGAAGAAGCTGCAGGACAATGTGCAGTCACTACAGCTACGCCTCACTGCGAGAGAGCACATATGTAAAGGACTTCAAGATAAGGTAACTAACGGATTCCATTTGTTGTGATTGTTCTCTTCTTCTAAGCTCTAACATTTAAAACCAAATCATTTTGCAGGTTCGTGATCTTGAATTTCAATTAGCAGAGGAAAGGAAAACCAGAATCAAGCAGGAGACGCGAGCCTTAGCGACTGCATCATCGTCATCAACAACATCTAGACAACCGAGAGAGACATTACCGACAATCACAGAGAAAAGGCCACCTTTGGCACCCACAAGATCAATGCGAATGCCACTCAGAAGAATCACAAACTTCATGCCCCAACAACCATCTCAGGGTCCTACCAAGAGATTCTCAGACGCAAGTCACGCAACAAACAAAGAGAATAGTAATGGTAACAACAACAGCCTCAGAAGATCATCATCAGTGGACGTCAATGCACTAATGAAACCAAGAAGAAGCTCCGTCGCATTCAGACCAGCTCCTCCTCCACTAGCCATTGCAACAGGTAATAATAAAACACTCCAGCCGAGAAGGAGAGTCTCTATTGCAACACTGAGACCAGAGCCTTCAGCATCTTACATGAACATGACCACTCCATTACGCCCCCCTTCTATCTCTTCCTTCCGTGGTGGTAACCCGAGAAAGGCAAGATATTCCAACCTCTTCACTCCAGATCGCAATCTGGTGACTCCGAATGCAATGAAAAGCAGCAGCAGATTCAACAAGAGCCCTGTTGTAGGAGGAGGAGGAGGAGGAGGCAGCTCGTGGAAGCCGACCCATCCGACGGTGGTAGCATTGCAGAAGAAGGCTGTGGTGTGGAGTCCGCTTAAGTTCAGGAACAGAAGACCATCTTTCATACCGAGGCAAGCTTCATCTGCTGCCACCGATTTGGTCCGGAGGGAACAGTAGTGGTCTTTCTTTATTCACTGTCTTTGTGAAAGTGTTTGGTCTACATTCAGGTCGTCTGTTAAAATAGGATCCCTGTTGCTTTTTTTTTGTTGATCTTCATTCGAAGTGTTAACTACAACTCTATTGAGAGACCTTTTGTGTTATTGGCTTTTGATGTATGTGATGAAATTTAAATTTCGGTTCCAGTGCACAAGAAGAAACTATTAAACAGAGTGCATAGCGGTGTAAATCTGCTTATAGCCGACTGTTGGAGGACCAATGAATATAAACTTTAGTTAAATATAAAATATATGCATATATCTCCCCTTTTGTTATTTGACTTATCGGCGATGCTTCTTGGAACGACGGTAAATGAAATCCTAAAGCTACACATGTCACAAGAGACACTGTACAAGCCACAGATCCCAAGAACAAGCATTCTGTTAGACCACCAATGCCAAGAGTAAACTGTCCTAAAACCCCTCGTGCTCAAAAAAGTCTCAATATTGAAAGCTGGAAGTATCAACAGCTATATCAGAGTGCGAAGGAAGAAAGAGAAGCAGAAAAGACTGAAACACACGAGAGCAGAAGCAGACTTTGTCTTTACAAAGAGCTCGTTCTTGGATCACTCTCAAGGTCATCGGGTGTGGAGAATGAAAATAAAGACAGGATCCCCACTTCAACGAGATAAAAGCTCTTTTGTATTGAAGAAACTCAACACAATGCCTACTGTGCCCTATATGTTCTCTCTTCTTTTAGTTCCCTAAATGTTTGTGTTCCTACAGATGAACTATTACTTCAAAACCCGTTTCCATTAAATCTTCTAAAAAACAGTACTCTCTGGTTAAAACTTGGGAATGTTAAACAAACTCCGAACAAGAGATTTGCTATCTTCTTTTCACGTTGGCACCTTGAGACTCTGGGCTCTTCATTTCTTAATCTTCTCAGGCAGAAGCACTCTTTCTTGCGGCATACACGCGGTATGCAGCCAGCCCAACGACCACAGTAGCAGCTCCAACTGTTATACAAATTAAAAAAGAAAATTTCACCAAACAATGAGTATGAGGCTTTTTGTGAGAAAAGGACGAAAACTTACTTGAAACACCCACAAGAGAGCGGTTGATTAGCCTGTTGTAATGTTTGCGGCTCTTTCCTGCTTCAGTCTCTGGAATACTCAGATGAGGATGTTGCGCTGCAGTTATGATTTTGCGGAATAAGTTGCTGAAATCCCCCAACTTCGAGCTGATGGATACCGGAGGCTCTATTCCCATATCTTGTGTCACCTGCAGAAGGATCCATGTGCATAAATTACAAGTTATTCCGAGCTATTTTCATTGACTCAGAGATCAATAAGAACCCTACCCTCGTGGATTCTTGTATAGAAATTTGGGATGATACAATGTCGTCTTTCGCTGAAACCATAAGGCAGGGAACCTCATATCCAGTGGCCTCACCGTGATTTGCAACTTCCACAAGCAACTCACTCGCTCGCTTCCATGACGATTCATCAGAACTGCAGTAAAGAAACAAGAAAAAGTCAAAGGCTCTTCAGTGAACGCAATTGTTACACACAAACTACAGGTGGAAAATATACCTGTCATACACGAAGATAGCTATGTCACATGCAGCCAACGACTCCTTCGATGAAAATATCCCTTGAGCTCCATCTGCTGGAATTTCTCTCATCACAAGAGTTTTCTTTGCACTCTACACCAAGAGATTTGCAGTTATCAGACTAATGAGCAAATTTACATACATAAACTCAGCTATCTAGATAGTTCGCGTCTCAAAGTCCCCATACTAACACTCAAGCTTGCCATTCTTGTTCAGTACAATACTACGTAAAATATATCTTTATGCGCACACAAACACACACACATAATAAGACAAATTGCATAAGTATTCCTACTCACCTTAGTTTCATCGACCATATTTACTCCATAACGCTCGTCGGTGGTTGATCCCGGGTTATCATCATATGACCTAGATCATGAAAAGACATAAATGTAAGCCACATGGAGAACATGCGAACATCTCCACGGATTAAAACAAGGAAAGGGTTAATACTCTTGTGGAAAGAGCTAATATGACAAACCTTCCAAGAAAGCAATTGAGTAATGCAGATTTTCCAGCGCTATTGGGTCCAAAAACAAAGCACTGGACAACTTTCCTTTCACATTGTTTCTTTTTGCGATCTAAAAGCCTTCTCCTGGTAAGACGAATGGCAGAAGATGGATCACCATGGAATCCAATGTAAATCAAATGTTCCACACTCCGAGCAGGTTCTAATAGTGTCATCAGTGACCACTGCAAGGATAGAGTTGAAAGATTAGAAAAAGAAGCATCAAATTTTGAATTGGTTCAAAGATAGATATTCCTTAAGATTTTGATTACCAGTGACAGGAAAGCGTCAGATGATAGTCCTCCAAGCGCAGTTTTCTTTGCAGCATCCTCATATGGAGCTTCCTTCCAGGGACTGCAATTCATAAGTTGGCGTTTTAGTGTAATCTAGATACGATAATCTGAATTACACGCTTTCTGGAGGTGGAGAAGGTACCTTTCAGGTGCAGTTGAGAAAAGATCCTCGATCTCTTGAGGTCTCAGATTATTATCCTGCAAAGTGAAAATTCATTGTGACAACTATAAATACTGCATCAAACAAAGAAGGAGACTTACCCCATCCGCATCAAACAACATATACTTTTCTTTCAGGAATTCGATTGCTACATCTGTCAACTCAACAGTCTACAAAAACAAACAACACAACCATTAGCTGCACAATGAAATATAACTGTAACCCAGCAATGCAACCTGCTTGCATCCAAATTCTTATTTCTGATAATTAATAAAATTCCATATACAATTTACCTGATCAGGTGCTCTCTTGAATAATGAAGGTGGAAGCAATTCATCAGCGAGTCTTATATCATTGTTATACCCAAACTTCCTAAGTACAGTCCATGTTGTCTCAAGCCTCCCTTTCTCAATGAAAAGTGCATGAAGAAACAGGAAGCCAGTCAATGTCAGTCCTACTTCATTCACGCCTTCTGGCAACTTTTCTTGCACAACCCTCTTAACACCATCGATTTCAGAAGGCTGCAATGGTGCATGGAAGCACTTGACCTATTTGAGACAACATCATTGGAATAAGAGAATTGTAACTTCTTTAAAGAAAAAGTCTGAAGAGGAAATAAGCCAGAACACATGAAACGATGAAACACAAGAAGAGGAAATAAAACCTGAAATTCATTTAACTCAGTCTCGCTTAGAGCACCATCTTTGTCATGGTCACAGAGTATAAAGATGCGCTTCAAGGCCCTTACACACCGTGGCTTCAATGTCTGGGTTTCTTGATCGAACAGAGGTCCTGTTGGGTGAATGACAGTTTTTTGTGCATAATAGAAAACTTCTTGTGCCTACAGGAAAGGTTTTTTTATAAGGATGATACTTCAGGTTGATAGTAACCACTAATATCCTTTAGACTTCCACTCAAACCAACTTTTGTGCCATGTTTGAGCTAAGGCATAATAATAAATCCCGAAGAGGAATAACAGAAGTTATGATACCTGGAGTTGCTTCAGAGCAGAACACTCGATACAAGTCTCAATCTCCCGAAACTGGTGCATTATAGGTGCCATCACATCTTCGAGGACGACCTGGCTGTTGTCATCTCTGAGGTCAAGCTTACAGCCTGCTACTATTATAGGAACTTTTACCTGTTTAAAAAAAAGGTCACAAGCCAATCGTAATAAGGATTAAGGCCACAACAAATCTTTCACATGTTTCATCACAAGAACAGTGATATGAACATCAAGATTCACATGACGAAAATGAAAACAGAGAGGAAAATCAAACCTCTAACAGACGAAGCTCTGGAAGCCACCTGAGAGTCAAACCTTCGAGAGTCTCAGGTCGGTCACAGTCATATGTCAAAACCACTGCATCCGCGAGCTTCAATTCCTCAGCAACCATGCCTTTATCTTCCGGCCTGAACACAAGATAAGAAATATCAAAAGATACTTATAGCACATCAACAAAGCTGTCAAAGTACAAATACTCCAAACCCTTCTCTCTGAACCCCACAAACAACAACATCATTTGAGCTAATCCTAATAGTACTCTTTCATAAGGTCATTTTCCTCTCCCATCACCCCAAGCTACATTTTAGCATTTTTATCCTTCAAGTAGCTTTATCGGAGAGATAAAACTATATCAAGAAGCAATACCTTGAGGAAGTGTCAACGAGGGTGACGGGTATACCATCAGGGAAGAATTGAAAAGGCAACTTGGTATCAGGGAGAACAGGAGGGACATTGGGAGGGAAAGAATCGGTGGCTGCAGCAACAATCAAGCTTGATTTTCCAGTGCCCTTGTCACCAATCACAACGATCCGAACAGAGTTAGGTGCGGACGCCATCTGGAAACTGCAACGAAACATCAAAATCAAAATTGAATCCTAATTCTTTACTGATTCTCCAAATAACAACACGCATTACATATGAATTATAAACTGAGGAATCATGATTCAAGTTCAAAGAAAAAAAGGAAGGATCTTTGCAAGTTTGAGACGAAAAAGGCTGAAACTTTGCAACTGGGTTTAAGGAATCGAGGAAGACGATTAGCAAGAAAGAGAAAGATCGTTGAAGAATATGACGAAGAAGTCGAGTTTTCAGCAAGCATGCATGATAGACAATAGAAAAGAGTAATCTGAGATGAAAGATTAGATATATAGAGAAACGAGAAGAAAGCTCTGACCTAAAAATGGAGAATGAGAGACAGAGAGACACCCAAAGGTTGAAAACCCCTTGGAAGATAAACCCTAGAGAATATGACGATCGCAACGAAGGAGGAGGAGATGAGATAAAACTCTAAAAGACTTCTTCGCTTCTGTTATAGTGGCGTTTCCGTAAATACACCTTTTTATCCTTTATCACCACGCATAAGTAATTTTTTATACATTTTTCAAATGTAATTTTCTCATATTTTTCAAAGAATTTTTTAATTTATTTTTAAGTTATTTAATTTGTTTTTTAATGTCAGTAGTTTCTAAAAGTTTTTCTGCCTTAAGTATTTGAAAGTGTTGTGTATTGTATTTACTTATATTCTCTGTTCTTTGCCAAATAAAAAGAAAGAAAAAAAAATGGTAAGGATTAGTATGTATTGTTAAGGATAGGTGATTAAGAAGAGCTCACATATATGCATGCATGATAACAATTAACAAGTAAGGATTAGTTTCTATAACTGTATAGCTAAACGACTGTGCAATGATACATCTTCATTATAGAAATAAAAAAATATATATATTGTTTCATGCTAACATTTTATAGAAAATGAGCGGTATTTCTATTTGACAAACTTTTCAGCTAATAGATCAATTGTTAAATTGATAAATCATGTTCTTGGGGATGAGACTACTAATGACTATGGATATGGATGGATGTAACTAGGCGGCTATGGGCTCGATGAGGACCAGGGATGTTAAAAGGAGCAGGCCCGGCCTATGGATGGATTTAACTTGGCGACTAATGGGCTCGATGAGGCCCGCTCGATGAGGCTGTTTACAACATTAAAAACACGTGGCGCCACTTTTTATCGTTAGATTTCTCATTTTTAAAATCCCACACTTTCTTCTTCAGTTTCAGCTCTTCTTCTTCTTGGCTTATCCTCTCAGTTTGCGGTTCTGATTGGTGAGAAGATGGGCGTTGATTTGGAATCTATCTCGGAGGCGACATCTGGAGCTATAGGATCGCTTCTGAGCACAACCATCTTATACCCTCTCGATACCTGCAAATCCAAGTACCAGGCCGAGATCAGTGTTCCCGGTAACCACAAATACAGGTTTACGCCATGATCATCATCTTGATATTTCAACTGCATGTTTATTTATATCTATCGACATCGCGTGAAGTGAGATTCCTGCTCAAATGTTGAAGAAATTGGCTTTTTCTCTTTCAAGTTTGGATTAGGTTTTGATTATTTAATGTTATTATCCTAGAAAGTTTGATTCTTTGATCATTGCTTTTCACTGAGCGTTTAAAGCAGCATCCTTTTTTTACTTTCCAATCATACTCGAAGCACTTACTACAGTTCGTATGTAGATGGTGTTGTGGAGTCCATCACTTATCATTGTAAACCCACATTGAGAATCTATTTATCTCAACAAGTCGTGCTTACATGTGTTCAGGACAGAGTTTTTTTAGCTAGTATTAGTGATCCATGTGTGGTTGTCGTTAAGAGTTATTCTAAAGCTGCTTTGTTGCAACTTTTTTCAGAAACATCTCAGATGTCTTTTGGGAAGCGATTTCTTCAGGAAACGTTCTCTCGCTGTATCAGGGCCTAGGAACTAAGAACGTGCAGTCCTTTGTTTCCTCATTCATCTACTTCTACAGTTATAGCTATTTTAAGAGGTTGCATAGTGAGAGGATAGGTTCTAAGTCGATTGGCACAAAGGCTAACCTTCTCATCGCTGCTGCTTCTGCTGCTTTTACCAATATATTGACCCAAGTACGTTTTATTTTCTTGCACTCAACCTCTGCTATGTTTGACTGTGTTATGTGTCTTTTAAGGCAGGGCCTTGTTACCTACTTGGTCTTCTACGTTCGTAACTTCAAGTTCTATGTTTTATGTAGCCTCTAGATACAGCTTCATCAAGGATGCAAACAAGCGAGTTTGGAAATGCAAAAGGGTTTTGGAAGACCCTAACCGAAGGTACATGGAGAGATGCATATGATGGCCTTGGGATTACTCTTTTACTCACCCCTAATCCTGCAATTCAGGTACCATCGTCATTTAAAACCCATTCACTTCATATTTACAGTCTTTATTAGCTGAACAGTAAGCTTCTCTTTGTAGTATACAGTGTTTGATCAGCTGAAACAGAACCTCGTTGAAAAAAGAAAGGCAAAAGCCAAGAAAGACTCTTCCCCTGTAGTCATCTCTGCCTTTATGGCCTTCTTGTTAGGTGCCATGTCAAAAACTGCTGCTACCGTCATCACATATCCACTAATCAGGTACTATAGCTTCCGCTGAATTACTCTTGCAACGTCATTGATCCAGACTATTTTGGTGGATTTTATCTACATATACATTCATGGTTTTTTTGGTAGGTGCAAGGTGATGATTCAAGCAGCAGATGACACAAAGGATAATGAAGCAAAGAAGCCCCGAGAAAGAATCAAGAAAACGATTCCCGGGGTCATCTATGCTATATGGGAGAAAGAAGGGGTCTTAGGGTTCTTCAAAGGCTTGCAGGCTCAGATCTTAAAGACAGTTTTGAGCTCAGCGTTGCTACTGATGATCAAGGAGAAAATCACAGCAACCACATGGTTTCTCATTCTAGCAATAAGAAAAACTCTGTTTGTCACAAAAGGTAGGTTGAAAAGTCCATAAAGATTGCCCCTTCCGCAAGCCTCCCAAGGCCAACAGCAGCAAAGACTTTGGTTTTGCAGTCTGTAATTGAAAAACTTTCAAATGCAGGCAAGTGTTGAAGTCTTTTCCATTTCAAGAAAAGCAATTGATTATCTGATAAAGCTTCATATTATTGCCAGAATGAGTTATTGTGTAGTTATGTTTGTGTTTCTTCAATTGTAATAAAAAGTAAGAATCTCTGTAATAGGATCTCGTGACTCTGATAAAAGCATGACCTATGATCAGATGATAGAATAAAAAGGTACTGGTAACATAAGCTAGTCCTAAAATGTTCCACAGGATTAAATAAACCACATAATATATGTTGTCAGTTAAGCTTTAGAATTTTTGCCCTTGGTCTCGGCAACTACGGGCTTAGTCTTGAAGGGCAAAAATTTCACTCCGTCCATAAACGGCTGTAAAACCTCAGGGACCTCCACACCATCCTCTCGCTGGTAGTTCTCAAGAATGCAGCAAATGGTCCTCTCTGTCGCAGTAAGAGTAGAATTCAGCATATGCACATACTGCTTCACCTGCTCATTGCACTGCATAGAGAAATTCACATAAAAGAAGTTACACAACAACCAATTTCTTTGCTGATTGATGAAAGGAAAAGAACTGAGAGAGAGATTTTACCTTTTTCTGACCGTATCTGATCTCTAGTCTTCGAGCTTGGTAGTCAGTACAGTTGGAACATGACACAAGCTCTCGGTAAGTACCAGAGGCAGGAAACCAACCTTCCAAATCATACTTTTTAGCAGCTGCATCGTTCAATGCTCCAGAGACAATCTCCACGACTCGGTATGGAAGTCTTAGCTGCAAGAGTAGTAATCATCATCATACAATTGGCTAACTAGGAAATAAAACATTGAAACATGGTTTTTAACTTATAAAGATCGAAAATTACCGCTTGGTAAAACTCTTCCGAGTTCTTCATCATCTCCTCGAGCATTTCCCAAGAGTCATTTTCGTTGGGACTGGTGATGCAAAACTGTTCAATTTTCTCAAACTGATGAACACGGAAAATGCCAAGTTGGTCTCTTCCATGGGAACCAGCTTCTGTTCTAAAGCAGGTCGAGTAACCAGCATATCTGGACCCAAAAAAACGTATGATCTATGTCAAATAGATATTTAAAAAAAAAACAGTAATAGTCTATGTGTTACCTTATGGGAAGCTCGCTGGGATGGATCCAGTCATCGATATGGTATGCACAAAGAGGTTGCTCAGCAGTTGCAATCAGATATTTGTAATCTTCTTCTTCATCAGTTACCTGTTTGTGGTAACGTTCAAAGACCTTGTAAGGTTCTTCACCATCAGCTGCCTCTTTTTGGCAACGTTCAAAGACCTTGTATTGCTCTTCAACAGTTAATGCCTGTTTTTGGTAGACCTTGTAAAGTTGTTTATGAAACTCTGCCAACTGTGCAGACTTGGCCATGACATCCTTCCTCATGAAAAAAGGAGGTTGCAGTGCTGTGTATCCTCGCCTTCTCAAATGGGCTATCCCAAAGTTGATAAGAGCTTGGTTGAGTAGCACACCATATCCTCTCAGGAAATACCCTCTTCCTCCAGCAATTTCAGCACCTGAGTTCCAAAACGAAGCATCATCTTTAACAAAACGCAATGACCAAAAGTGTTCAAACCAATGCTACTACTAACCTCTCTTAGTATCTGCAATGAAGGTATTCTCAACCAGATCCACATGGTTCATCACCTTCTGACCAGGCAAAAAAAACGGCTTCTCACCCCAAACTTTAACCACAGGATTATCTTCCTGCAAATATGAAAACACCCACCACAAACTTATACTCCTTCCGTTTCATTTTAATTGTCGTGTGTCTTAGATAATATGATAATGCAGATAAAAACATTAAAGTAACAAACCTCATCGTTACTAACAGGAACTGAGTTGGGGATGAGATTTCCAACTTTCACCAATTTTTCTTTGAGCATTTTATAAGCATCACCAGCTTCCTTTTCCTTGTCAGCAGCGTCTTGTTTGTTCTTCTCAGCTTGCCGAATAAGCTCACTCGCATCACCACCAGACTATTCCAAAAGAAACAAAAAAAAAGCTCATTAAAAATCATTCAAATTAAAGAACAAAGATTAGTGTTGTTCGTTTGGCAGACGCAGCTCTGCAGTTATATTTTTGTTAGTTTAGTAGGCGCAGCTATATGCGTTCGAACGATGCAAAAGACGCTGCATCTAGCGTCAATCAATTTTGAACGCTGATAAAATTAGTTTTAACGAACATGATGTAACCGCAGCTGCAAGAAGCTGTGTCGTCTACCAAACGAACATCACTATTATTATAACTTATTAGAGTCATAAAAACTAACGATCTTGAGCTTGGCTACTTGCTTGTTCAGCTTGTTGAACTCCGTTCGTAAACCATCTAATTCAAATTGTCCTGAAACGACACGCCATAAACGTGGTTAATTATAGCAATCCATCAACCTCAAGGGAATGAGATACTTACGGTGACGCCATTCTTTGTCGAGGTTGATGATCTCATCAACGAGATCAACGTCGGCGAATCTCCGGCGTTGAGATTCACGGATGATCTCCGGATCGTTCCCCTTCTCTTCTCGAAACAGATTGATATCCAACATTGTCCGTCCGTGGTGCTCTTCTCTGTGAATGAAAAGCCGCATGCAGCTCAAAAGAATAAACGACAACGTATCGTCACAAACTGAAAGAACATAGAGAAGCTTTAACGTACCTACAACTCTGACGATACCAATAAGATGATACTCTAATTAGGGTTTTGGTGTTTTTGTAAATTTGACCCCTTCTTAAATAGTGAGATGATCCATCCGCAATTTCTTTCTAAATAATAAATACCCCAAAACTTTCAGATTTATTACAAAATCTCCCCTTATTTCCATCATTATTATTAGTAAACAATTCTTCCCCATAGGGCTGAGATTCTTAACCGAACCGTAAGGAAAAGTTTGGTTTTTGATTAGTTCAATTTAAAAGTTCAATTCAGTTTGGTAACAAAAAAAAAAAGTTTTTGGTTCGGTTCAGTTAATTTATTTTTTTTAATTCAATTAGTATTAATTTTAACCAAAATTTTGAAATGAACGAACCAAAATATAAATCAAAATAACCGAACTAATCGAAATAATAGGATCAAACTAACTAAAATCTAAACTAAAATAACCAAACTAACAAAAAAAAATAACCAATTTATTTTAATTTTCTTCAATTTAAACCAAAAATTTAACCAAACTAACCGTAAAATCGAAAACTTCGGTAATTTTTTTAAACCAAACTAACTGAAAATCAAATCTAACCTTTTTAGTTTATTTAGATGAGTTTTGGACCAACCCGAATTAACCAAATTTCGAAGAAACCGATCCGAAGAAACCGAACCCGCAAGATCTATTTCAACATAAACTTCCCATTTATTATAAATCACAAAAACGCCCCCAAAACTTTCAGATTGTTTTAGAACCCCCTCCCCCCTTCTTCTTTCCATCACTTGAGCTTCTTTTCTCCGTCCTCACATCTGCATCTGCAACATCCAACCTACAATGTACAGCAGGATTCGCTTGGTTGCGAAGACGACTTTCTTAGCGAGGCCCCTGTTTTCAGGCGCCGCCACGGATACGTTGAAGGAGATACTGAGAAAGAAACGTGTTCCCTCCCTGCTTCAGCAACGCGTCGACTCGGGTCACCCCATCACGTTATCGGAGCTCCGGTTCATCTCCAAGCGCCTAATCAGATCAAATCGTCACGATCTCGCACTCCAGGTTTTAAAAGTCTCTCGCTTTTTTTTAAACAGAGAAACAAATAATGTATCTTTCCTCCAAGTTTAGATTTTTAAACGTTATGTACAGATGATGGAGTGGATGGAGACTCGAAAAGATGTTCACTTTAGTGCGTATGACATTGCTCTAAAGGTGGAATTGATCATCAAATCCCATGGCTTGAAACAAGCTGAGGAGTATTTCGAGCAGCTTCAAAGCTCTGATTCGTTGAAAGTAGCTAAATCAGCTTACCTTCCTCTCCTTCGTGCTTATGTTAAAGGGAGATTGGTTCAAGAAGCTGAAGCTCTTATGGAGAAGCTGAATGTGTTGGGTTTTCTTGTAACTCCACACCCTTTCAATGAGATGATGAAGCTTTACGAAGCAACTCATCAGTATGAGAAAGTAGTCATGGTGATCGCCTTGATGAAGAGAAACAAGATACCGAGGAATGTTCTGTCGTATAATCTCTGGATGAACGCGTGTTGTGAAGTATCCGGTGTTGGAGCTGTGGAGAGTGTTTATGGGGAGATGGTTGGGGACAAGAGTGTTGAAGTTGGGTGGAGCTCTTTATGTACTCTAGCAAATGTCTATGTTAAGACTGGTTTTGTTGAGAAGGCTAAGTTGGTGCTTGAGAGTGCAGAGAAGAAGTTGAATAGGAGTAATAGGCTTGGATACTTCTTCCTTATCACGCTTTATGCATCTTTACGAAACAAGGAAGGAGTTGTTCGTCTGTGGGAAGGTTCCAAGTCTGTCTCTGGCAGGATTACTTGTGCAAACTACATATGTGTATTGTCATCCTTGGTGAAACTTGGTGATCTTGCAGAGGCTGAGAAGGTGTTTGAGGAGTGGGAAGACAAATGCTGTAACTATGATGTTAGAGTCTCCAATGTTCTCTTGGGTGCTTACGCGCGTAATGGACAAATCCGCAAAGCCGAGTCCCTGCACAACCGTGTGTTGGAGAGAGGAGGCAATCCAAACTACAAGACTTGGGAGATTTTGATGGAAGGATGGGTGAAATGTCAAAGTATGGAGAAAGCCATCGATGCTATGCACCAAGCATTCAAACTAATGAAGGGATGTCACTGGAGACCGTCTCAAAGAATCCTCCTTGCCATTGCTGAGTACTTTGAGAAGGAGGAGAAAATCAAGGAAGCAAACACATATGTTAGAGATTTGCATCGTCTTGGTCTTGCAAACTTACCGTTATACAGATTGTTACTTAGAATGCATGAAAATATTCAGAGGCCAGCTTCTCACATCTATGAAATGATGAAGCTGGACAACATTCAATTGGCCTAAGGAGAGTTGAGTGACAACTCATCAAAGAATGTTACCTTTGTATGCAAGAAAGTGCAACTTCCCAACATGTCCATTATAATGCATTCATGTCTACAGTTAAACAACAACAAAACTAGAGAAGAGATTTCACATGGTAACAAGCATTTTTACATTCAATACATCAGTAGTAAAAAATGGACTCTATATTTGTAACTGCAGCCTTCTTCTAGTAGAGGTGAGCAAGATTAAGAATGGTGAGAGGCCTTTGTTAACCATATAGTATCTGATCAAAAGCAAATCTCAGCTCCGTTACCACCAATTGAAGCAGTGAAGCATTGAAAACCGCTGGACTCGAGCTCCTCCACCACTTTGTCCACCACCGTCCCTGAAACCACTTTGTTTACAAAAGAGAGGGATTCAATGTCAAGGGACAAACAAGAATCAAGATTCAACAAAGGATGATTGAAATTTTCTAAAAAAGGATACGTGTAGGTAATAGAGTGAGGACGCAGCCGCCACCTCCAGCTCCGGTCAGTTTTGAAGTAAGCTTGTGCTTGAGCGTGGTTCTGATCACGGTATCAATCGAGCTGTGGCTAACCGCCATTGACTGCAGCAAGCCTTGGTTAATCTCCATGAGTTCTTTTATACTCTCTTCTTTCTCAGTAACAGATATCTCGTCTTTAGATTGGATGATCGAAGCTAGCTCTTTGCTTATAGAGTCCACGGCATTGAACACAGAGTTCATAGCATCTGGATGTCTGACTGTTCTCTCTGATACACCAGAGACCAGAGCTTTCGTGTTCCGTCCTACTTTAGTGTTGGTGATTAGCATTCTCAGAGGCATGTTTGACTGTAACCGAGTTATCTCCCCTGAGCAGAACTTGATCATGTTGCCTGCAAAAACACAAAACAGATATGGTTTCTCTCTAACGTAAAAAATTGGATGTTTTACAGTTAAAACTAACCGTATGCACTGACGGTGTTGTCTATCCCAGAAGGTTTCCCATGGATGATCTTTTCGCCTTCAAAAGCCCATTTATTCAGCAACTCGAGATTTGTTTCATCAAGAGAAGTCCAACCGTCACCACGAGTTTTGTCTGAGATAGAAGATGCAATGAGAGCAGCTGTTAGAGCTACACAGAAAGCTGCTGATGAACCGAGGCCAGATCCGTATGGAAGCTCGGTTGTAATGATGACCGTAGCTGGACTAAATCTAAAAAAACACAACAACAAGAGTCAAGAAATCTAAAAATACAGTTTGGAAAATCTCTTTGAGCTTGTATTGTTTTTTAGTTTCTCTTTACCCTAGGATACTGGTGTACAGCCAGAGGAAGGTGGAGAGCCCAGAGGACAGCCAGATTTTTTCCTCTGGAATATTTTGCTCTTCAACCAAAACAGCAATGGACTTAAGGGTCTTGTCTGAACATGAAGCCGGCGTAGAAGTGCTTGAATCATAAGGAAGCACCTCTTTGAGTCTGGCTAAGGACCAGGAAAACTCCAAGGAAAGGTCCTTGAGCTGAAGTGTAAGCCTATCATTGTTCTCATCTGTCAGAAGAAAGGAAATGTAAATGCTTTCAGATTTGTTTCTACATTGGGAAAAAACATCAAATATTACTTCTTCCACATTTGATCTGTATCAGTCCGGTACTAAGGTCAAGCATATTTGCTTAGATATGCCTCCTCTAGACTCTTACAGAAAGAAAAAAACAATGTCCAAAAGATGCTAAACTCAAGCCGAAAATGAATTAACCTCAATCCCTTTGATACTACATCTACGTGGAACATGAACATCCAAAGTCAAGGACCAGAACAAACTTGGACAAATGTAAACTCATGAAAGTCTGCAGAAACCATAGACGTTATATTCCAATTGAACTAGAAAAAAATTAGATCTTCAACTAATCAAATCTCTAGTTTGGTACACTCTGACTTCAGTACAGGAATCAAAGTTTTTTCTGATCTCAGTGAGCACTAACAACCAAAGAAAGAAACTAAACTCAGAGAATTGTGTAAGAAAAGGAACCTGCTTGAAGAGGAAGGCGTAGAGTGACGTATGTGTAGAGATCAATGGCAGCTGCTACTGCCGTGGATCCATGGACAACCGCGTGTTCGCCTGCGAGTATGATCTTTCCCGGAGCTCTCGCTTTCACCTCCATTTCTTCTGAATCCAAACACAAACTGAAAAGAAAAAAAATCTAAACTGATTTTACATAAACAGAATGTTAAAGGACCTACCTAGTGAGATTCACCAACAACAAAAAAAAGAGTCAAGAATCCAGATTCTAGCAACTACGAATCCAAACACCAAACTCAGGAACATATGTTACAAAAAAATTGTGAATCAGATCAAAGGACATTTTTTTGCATAATTGGGATCTGAATCAAACTAAAGACTGAAACTTTAGAATTTATAAACAAAAAGGTAAATGTGAATCACATCAAAGCCGCTCAGATCGAACAGAAGCTAAGATCTGTTCCATTTTCTTATCTCACGCAATAACACTTAAGCATAAAAAAAAAAAAATTTTAAAAAAAAACTCAAATCAAATCAAACAAAAGCATATGGCAGACATTCGATAGACAGAGAGAGAGAGAGAGACAGCATGTACCAAGAACTGTCGAGAAAAAGATCCCTAGAATGATGTCTGAAGCTACGCACGACGCGATCAGCGTATTTAATTAAACCAAAAGATAAATATTGTGAAGAAAGAAAACAACTGGATCCCGGTTTAACTTTCCGGTTTGAAAATATGGCAAAGTTTCAACCTCGATTTTGTCTAACTACTTCTCGCTTAATGTGAGAGATGTCTTGAAGAAAATTATAATCAGTCTTATTTTCAGTTTTCGGTTCGGTTTGGTTTTTATAAACCGTTTTTAAAAGAAGAACAGGTTCGAATTATAATCAGTCACTTTCATTTGCTGAATGTACAAAGTCCGAGACTTTCATCAATATCTCGCGTCTCTGTGTAGCTGCTCCCTTCGATTTCACATCGAACCCACTTGTTTGTTTGGCGCGATAAAGCCTATATATGCAGAGTAATGGGCCAAAACAATGCAGGATTACTCTATTAAGTTATTGGCTCGTTCGTTCCAAAACAATGTTACAACTTCATATCAGTTAAATGTATGTTCCCCCCCAGCACACAGATCAGCCCATTGAGGCAACTGAACTTCTTTCCTAGACGATGCATTAGGCTCTTCATACTCATCTGTGTGCATCGGGTAAACACAAACCAGACATAACTATTTTGTCAGCAAACATCTTGCCCGTCTTGGGCATGACATGCCAGTGCAGTGTCAAGTTGAAGTTTTTCCCTCCAAGGAAAATTGACAACACAATCAGATACACTTGCCACAAAAGCGAATACCTGCAAATGTTTTCGTTTGTCTATTGGTTTAATTACGTTCATTCCGACCATAACAAGATGTAGGGATGTTAAAATGGATTCAACTTAAGAAAGTTACCCCTAATCTTATATCAAAATCTTTAATTCTAAACCTGATTTTTGAGATAGAGCTAAAATAGGACTGAACATAACTAACACAAAAATTTGTAAGGTTAACTCTAACCCTATATCAAAATATCTACACCATTTCTATACAATATTTAAATATATAACAAGATTTAAAATTTGTTTGATTATGTAAAATTTACGCCAAAATTGTAAAAATATATTTTTTACTAAAACCACAAAATTGAAATTTTGCAAAAATGAATTTTATTGCCAAAATTGGAAAAGTCAAGTTTTCCATAAAATGATTTTTTCGCAAAAATCAAAACTCAAGTTTTTCTGTCAAAATTGCAAAATTAAAATTTTCGTTAAAAAACCACAAAACAAGTTTTTCATAAAATAAAAATGTGAATTTTCCTGTCAAACGCAAAATTTGTTTTTTTCTGCAAAATTGAGTTTTTTTAAAAAAAATTCTTTCATAAAATTAAATTTTTTTTATAAAACAAGTTTTCATGTAAAAATGAATTTTCGGCCAAAAGTACAAAATCAAAATTTTCCTCAGAAACAACTTATCCCTATCCAGTAACATTGAATTTTTCAGCCAAAACGAACTTTCTTACCAGAAGATCGACTGCAACAGTCACAAGTTCGCTTTTTACCAACTGTTTGGTGAATGTACACAGTGATACACATCCATCCTCTAGTTTTGTCACATGACTCACATCATCGTTTAGTAAACACAGGCAACAACGATTTTTGTATGTATTGTGTTTGCGGTTGCGTTTACGTTTACGTTTGTGTGTTTAAGCTTTGATGATTAGTTTTAGAATAATCGTATGGCACCTTCCTTTGAACCAAACTTTGGCACGACTTTTCGTAATTTACGCATTATATTTCTGGAACGTATCTGACTAATGGCGGCTTTCATTCGTACGTCGACCTAGTCCTGGTCAATATTACTCTTCTTTTTAACGGTCGTCGTCTATTTATATGATGTACATTGGAAATGAAGAAGTTTATTTTACATCTTTGAATCGTACCATATGATTCATTCCAAGCTGTACTCAAATAATATTTCATACAAACTATTTTTTAGTCTGGATATGTCCTACTTCAAAGTTCAAATGATTAATTGTCGGAACTGTATGCGTTTATTAACAAATACTCCCGCATAAAAATAATGATATTATATTCTCTGTATTCTATTCTATGTATTATTGATCGACGAGACGACGACTAAGACTTTTTGTTTTGTGTTTTAAGGAATAGCGATGCCAATCTCCACCCCACGTTAGACTCATTGTTCTTTGCTTGACTTATAAAGATCCATTCACAAAAAAAAAAAAGATCCATTCATTTTGCTTTGATGTCTATGTTCCTAACGTATCTTCATGAATCAAAACTATATGAATAAAGAAAGTAAACAGAAATATATGAATAAAGTGGATGTTACAAAAGTCGATTTTCTTTATGAAGAAAAGTACAAAATACAATAAAAACAATCTCCGAGTCTATTGACATTTAATATTTTACCAGAAAAGATAAAGAAAATTAAAGAATTGCGTAAAATATATTGTATGAAGTATGAACAAAAATCTATTGTAGTTTCTGATAGAAAAGAGTTCTAACCAATTAAACCGGCAACCTAACAGATCCGCTAGTTAAACCAACTGTACCGGTATGTTGAACTTGAACCGACGATGTTCCTTCACCGCCAATATTAATTTCAATTCTTGGCGAAGGAACCGGTGTATTCCTCCACAGAAACGACGGGTTTCTAAGAAAATTCCACCGGTCTGCTCGTACCGAGTCACCGGTTGGACTGGTTACTGCATCTGCTCCAATGCTACCTGTACCACGTGGCCTAATTGAACCATCGTCCCGGCTCCTCCACATAAACGACTGTGTTTTGCGGAACAACCACCGGTCCGACCGAGCCCTCGGTTTACCATTCCTCGAGCTTCCTCCCCTCGGTATAACCAATAGACTATTTGACCGGTTCATCTTCCAATTCGCCATTATCTTCTTCCTTAAATCTTCCGGTAACCTTAACGTAAACCGCTCAGTACATTCTCCAGGTGATACCACCAAATGCCCCGTCGTATACGACCTCGAGAATTTGACACGTGTAGCAGCAAGCTCCACCGCCGGTTCAGGAACCACCGATTGCTGCGACTCGATATCAATTTCGGTTATTACTCCCGGTTCAACGGGTTCAGCTACTTCGGCAAGATTCGTGCGGCAAACCGGACATGTCACGTGACCCTGAAGCCAAGCTCCGATGCAGTGAGTGTGGAACACGTGATCGCACTTAGGAAGCAAACGCAGCGTTTCGTCGTCCTCAAACTCGTTCAGACAAATCGCACACTCCAACGCACCTTTACCGATCTTCTGCGTCTTCACTTCCGAGTACACGAGCGTCGGGAACGTCTCGATCGTCGACGCGTCGAGACCACGCGCAACCGTGGCGTTCGCCACTCTCCTCGCTCCTACTGTAGGATTAACGCTTCCGTCGACTGTGCCCGTGTAGCGGCGGAGGTAGACGGTGAAGAATCCCATGAAGAAGAGAATAGCGATCACGACAACTATCGCGACAGCCATGGCGGGAGTTAGCCCGCTGCCGTAACTATACTGCTCATTTCTGGTGTCGGGTTGACCCGACGCTAGCTCCGAGCCGGCTAGTAGTAGAAACGGGAGAAGGGCTTGTAAAGCCGGTTGCTTTATGGTCAGTTGAGAAAACAGTAAGCTCTTCATGCTTCTGAATCCCAAAGAACAGTTAAGATATTACTTCTTTTTTTTTTTTAATGGGGGAGTTTTATAGAGAGATGTTTGAAAAGTTGAAGGCTTTGGAGAAGAAGCGAGGAAGAACGACTCAAGACTCAAGAGGATGGTGGGGCCAGTTAGGGGATAAGTCATCACTTCACATGGACAGAGATTTTTCTAACCAAGGTTGCAGTAAAAGTCAGAGTCATAACTCATAATAAGAGTTTGACATGGTCTCTTAATTAATTCATTAATACTACTTTTTAAATGCAAATTACTATATAAAAAAACACTTATCACCAATAATTCTTAGCTTTTTTATCTTGAGCTATACTAAGAAACAACCTCAATGGTTAAAAACTCAAAAAAATACTTAACTATATAATATTACTATTTCAAGGATAGATAAACTGTGTAATTAAATTTTCATATACTTATGGTATCTAGAGAGTTTATGAGTTCTATCAATTTTTCTTTCTACTTTATAGAAATATTTTTTAATATTCTTCACAATTTATAACTTTCTATCTAGTAAGCTAATTGAAATTGGTACTTAACAAACTTCTTGCACTTTTAAATATCGTCAAATGACAGTTATGGCAAAAGAAAAGAGACAATCAAAATTTGAACTTGCCAGTTGCCAGAAAAGAAGGGAAGACCATCGAACTTAAACATGATAATGAAATAGGCAAGGAGGACGTGACACACATGAATAGCCAAACTTTTTTTTAAAAAACTTTCTCCTTAGCCATCATCCGTAGGTTCTACTTTTTTATATTCACATCCTTCTAGAAATTCTTAGCTAGCCATCATATATAGCTTAACTGGTCTATCTTGATCACTAACTCAAATGTGTTGTTAAGTACTACTCCCTCCGTTCCACTAAGATAGAAGTTTTAGACATTTCACACAGTTTAAAAATACTTTTACAATACCAAAAATAACATTTGTCTCCTTTTATAATTACAAAACAAATAATATTATTTAACTGTTTCTTTTAATAGTTAATAAGGGTAATATGGGTAAACAAGTAAAAAAATTGTATTAGAAACTACAAACTTCTATCTTCATGAAACAAAAAAAAATCTCAAAACTTCTATCTTAGTGGAACGGAGGGAGTATAAGTTTATGACATCTTTCAATCTGAAACAGGAAAACTAATGTTTGCATCAGTAATTAACTTTATAAGAATCTTTTGTATTTGTATAAGTAAAAGTCTTTCAATTTGACTCTACCTTTTACTTGTTTTTCACTATCCAGCAATATTACAAAAAGAAGCTTATACAGTATTTTTTATCTCGTATTTTATTAAATAAAGACTAATTTACAAAACAAAAGCCCAATAGAAGGGAAAGAGAACAATAAATACAACAAGATCCAAATAGAGGGCAAACTTAAAGACTACGAAGCCCACTAAGGAGCCCAGCCAAAATAAGACCCATTGAGAATAGGATGGATCAACTCGACACTTATCCACACGTTTCTAAGTTAGCGTGAGGGGGGACACGTGCCCGCAACTCAACTATGTGGCCGGATTGAACTTCCAACAAAGGATAAAATCCAACCTGCTATACAAATTGCCTTTCTTCTAATTTTCCTCTTGCAGTTAAAGTCTGAATGTTTTCTGATTAGTCCCTAGAGTTGCGAGGTAAATCATTAATAAGTTCAAAGACATCAGAGAGAAACAAACCAGTTTATTGTTTTTGCTTTTTTTGGTAGTTACATTAACAGAGAAAGTTTTTGTTGTTTCAATCGCTTACATTTGATCTCTTATACTACATTTGATCAGGCAACAAGTGTAACGTACTGTCTTTTAAGTAGTGGGACCTTTTACAAGATAAGTGTTGTGTTGTGTTGTGATGTGGAGGAAAACAAAAAGACAGATTTTCTTATATCCATAATGTCCCCATGCATTTCAATTTCTTCTTGCATTATTTTTAGTTTATATACCCAAATTCAATTTGTATACAGCAGATAATTCTATAGATAAGAAGACAAATTTCAATTAGCTACTAACCAGTCTTACCTACCTAACCACTTCATGAAAAGAATAAAAAGATGTTTTAAATGTTGCCAAAAACAGTCGTTTTTTAGTAGAAGTGGTTGGAGAACCGAATTTTCTTTTGAGTTTATTATCTATTTAGTTAAATAAATGGACAGTGCTGAAAGAGCATCTCTAACGTGACAAATTTTACTATACTATTTTTTATCAACATTTTCATTTTATTATACTAACACTATACAATACTTTTAATACACATAAAGAGTAATCTTATAAATAGTCAATGTTTAAAATTTGCACATAAATTTAAAAACATAATAAATTTTAATTATACATATATTTTCTATGACCAACTATTTTCATAATTTTTATCCAATCTAAATAATTATTTTTTTGATATTTATAATTTATGTTTATTATCTAGTAAAAAAGTGTTAAAAATATAAAGTATATCTTTTAAATACATTTTTACAAAAAATATGGATCACTTTAAAAACGAATAAAATACTTTTCATAAACTAAAATCAATTAGTTAAAGATTTTGTTCTCAAATTGATTTATTTGACAGTTTGGAAGAGATCTCAGAATATTAAAAAGACAAAATATTATTCGTCGAGGAATAAAAAAAGAGGTGAAAAAGTCATAGTGCCCATCTTTGTTTGACGGAGATGTGATCTCATCTTCCAAAAAGCTTACGGTTGCAAATGGTCGGTGGCTGCTCGTCTCTGTCGTATTCTTCTTCTTCTTCCACTTTCATTGCCACTACTACTACTACTTTGTCTTCTTCCCTTAACCTCATTCCAAGAAGATTCCTTTTCCGAAGCCCTTTAAATCCGAGAAAGCCTTCACCTTTAAGGTGTGCGAGATCACTAACGATGGAATCACCGAAACCCATTCTCGATTTCGAAAAGTTTGACGATGGGTTTGTTCAGAAACTGGTCTACGATGCTCTTGTTTGGTCTTCCCTTCACGGCCTTGTCGTCGGTGACAAAACTTATCAGGTTAGTAGTTCAAGTTCCTGTCTTTTTGATGTTCGGGACAAAGTTTGAAGCAAAAAGTCAAAATCTTTGAATCTCCTATGAGTCGTTTGTAGCTTATTGATTGATCATCCTCATCGCTGTACGTTTATAGATAGTTTTGATTTACAGAAATCAGGAACAGTTCCAGGGGTTGGGATGATGCACGCCCCTATTGCATTGCTACCGACTCCATTCCCTGAAAGTTACTGGAACCAAGCTTGTGAAGTTGCTCCCATCTTCAACGAGTTGGTTGATCGTATCAGCTTGGATGGGAAGTTCATACAAGATAGTCTCTCCAGGTTTAGCATTTGCATTTTAAAAGTAGCTGTCTTGCACAAACTCGTTTTAATAACAACTTTTGATTGATTTCTCTGTGCTGTTAGAACGAAAAAAGCTGATGTCTTTACATCTAGACTTCTTGACATTCACTCCAAGATGCTAGAGAGCAACAAGAGAGAGGTCTTTACTTCATCTCTGTTTTCATGTTAATCTCTGTAAGAATGTTGTGGATTTCATTCATTTTTGGATGTGCTTGTGTTGTTGGCAGGATATTCGTTTAGGTTTACACCGGTCAGATTATATGCTTGACGAGGAAACAAAATCACTTCTTCAGATAGAGATGAATACTATTTCGTGTTCCTTTCCAGGCTTTGGTCGTCTTGTTAGCGAGCTACACCAGTATGTGCATCCATAGACCATCTTCTAATTGCATTATACATCAAAGTTTAATTTAGGTAAAAGTTTTACATTCTTTTTTACCTTTGTTTTCTTTGTTTTCAGGTCATTGCTTAGATCTTATGGTGATCATCTTGGGCTAGACTCTAAACGTGTACCCATAAATGCATCCTCGATCCAATTTGCTGACGCAATGGCTAAAGCTTGGTTGGAGTACAATAACCCAAGGTTAGTCATAGGCAAAGAACCAAGAATGAACTACCTAGTTTCCAATGGTTTTTATGTTTAAAGATAGTCTTTTCTTTGCTTCAGAGCGGTAGTTATGGTCGTTGTGCAGCCGGATGAACGCAACATGTACGATCAACATTGGCTAAGCAGTGTGTTGAGAGAAAAATATCCTCTTTTAACCAACAGAAGAGTTTTTTTTTAATACTATGTTTGTACCGTCAAAAACGGTGTTGTTTGTTCTTCCTTAACTTCAAAAGCACGCATAATATTGTAACCATCAGGAAAACTTTAGCAGAGGTTGAAAATGAAGGGCGTGTACAAGAGGATGGAACTCTTGTTGTGTAAGTAGTTTGTCTGCATTACTGTTTTTAAAAGCATTTGTTCTTGAAAACTATGTTTACATAGTCTTTGTTGTTGCAGTGGCGGTCAAGCAGTCTCGGTGGTTTATTACAGATCAGGCTATACTCCAAGAGATTATCCGTCTGAATCAGTAAATGAACTATATCTTCTTTCCCATGTTGTGGCTTGACTTTTTGTTAAGAAAGTTCTGAATCAGTATTGTGATTTTGAAGGAATGGAATGCTAGGTTGCTTATAGAGCAGTCCTCAGCCGTCAAGTGCCCTTCCATAGCTTATCACTTAGCTGGCACCAAGAAAATACAGCAAGAACTCGCAAAACCAGGTGTTCTCGAGAGGTATATGGATCGTTTTTATCTCTGCAGGTGTTTCTGGACCACTTTAACTTACTTTCAAAACACTATAAACAGGTTTATGGACAACAAAGATGACATCGCTAAGCTGAGGAAATGCTTTGCTGGGCTTTGGAGCTTGGACGATCAAGAAATCATCAAGAAAGCAATTGAAAAACCTGAGTTGTTCGTTATGAAGCCTCAAAGAGAAGGAGGAGGTTAGAAAACCAATTGAGTTTCTACAATTTTGTCGTCATATTCTAAGCGTGGATGCTCTTTCAGGTAACAACATCTATGGAGATGATGTGAGGGAGAATCTTCTGAGGTTGCAGAAAGAAGGAGAGGAAGAAAACGCTGCTTATATCCTCATGCAGAGGATATTCCCAAAAGTGTCAAACGTGTTCTTGCTGCGAGAAGGCGTTTACCATAAAGATCAAGCTATATCAGAACTGGGAGTCTATGGGGCTTACCTCAGGTACAGAGTAGAAAGAAGAAAGACTTTGGTATGCTTTATATTTAGTCGCTACTTGAATCTGTGGCATAATTTTTGAGCAAATGAAACTGTGCAGGAACAAGGAGAGAGTTATAATAAACGAGCAGAGTGGTTATCTGATGCGCACAAAGGTCTCTTCATCAGATGAAGGTGGTGTTGCTGCTGGTTACGCCGTCTTGGACAGCATTTATTTGAATTGAGATTTGGATCATCACATTCAACAATCATCATGATTCATGTTTGTTCTGTTTTATATCATTTATCTTTGTCTTCTTTTTGCTTGTTAAAGATTTGTGTACTGATTCATGAAGATCTATAAGATAAGATTAGACAAAGCTCTTTACAATTATTTGAACAAAGCATAACCAAAACTATGTAATAGTCTGGCAGAATTAGCTGGCCAGTTGTGTACTATCCATTCATCCAATGAATGAAAAGGTTGCCAAAAAGGGTTCTAAATGATAAGTGTAATCTCATTGTAATTTTAGCAATGAATACAGGGATTTATATTCTTGTTACGGTTCAAGTAAAAACTCAAACAATTCATATTCAATACTACATAACTCATTTTATCATTGAATGGATAGAAACAAATTAAAAAAGGACTCAGATATTCTATTAACAAATAAAATAGGCAGAGTCAGTCTACATGAGTCATTGTCCCTTCGCCCATCCATACAATGAGAGGGGGTGGATCTTGATATATAATAATCATTTTGCATGGAGACATCACTCTTATTCAATATATTTGGTACTATATAAAGGTTACTTTCTCCTTTAGCCTCTGATGTATTATCATGTTAGAATCATATTAGTATATAATAAAAATCATATATATGGTTGCTGTTAACAAAGGAAAAAAACATTGTTGGGTTGCATTATATTGCATTTTTACTTGGGCCAAATCTATTTTCATACCAGGCTTTTTAAAATTATCATGGCCCGATCAAACTGAGTTTTTCTCGTACGATGTCGTTTCGTTGAAGCAGGCAAGTAAAGCCAGCTAACGAATTAACTGATTACTATGAACCAGTGAAGCAATGGTTATGATTCAAAGACGTTTTAACATCTGAATCACTTTATAATTTTACAACAAAGTTGTTTTTATCCAGAACCGGTGGCTGGTATTCACCGCTGCTAAAAACAAAAAAAATCTCCATTTTTGTTTCCCATTTTTTGAATTCTTCATCTGAATCAGTATCTGGGTCAGCTATAGTTTCACAAGATATCGTTATTGCTGAATGGTTATGTTGTTTCACAGTGTGGGACTAGCTCAATGTGTAAACCCGCAAAATTATATAGTCTTCTTCCCTAGTTATTACAGATGCATAGTTGTTGGTTCATCTGAAACAGGGTTGACAAGAAGAAGACAAGCGTTGGAGCAAGTGGATTCGGAGTTGTCTAGTGGTGACGAGAGAACTGCACTTTCACTTGTCAAAGACCTCCAAGGAAAACCTGGTGGGCTTCGTTGTTTTGGAGCCGCAAGACAGGTATGTGTTATGTAATATCAAATGTGAAGTTGTCTAGCCTTTTTTCTGTCATAATCGTTAAGATGTTAATGCTTGGATAGGTTAGATCTTGGTTCCTTGGAATGCATCTTTTAGTTTTCTGAAGCTTCTGTTAAACTATTCTTTGACTGTGTGTGTGTGTGTGTTTTTTTTTCTAGGTGCCTCAGAGACTGTACACTCTAGATGAGCTGAAGCTCAATGGCATCAACGCAGCTTCACTTCTGTCGCCAACAGATGCAACACTTGGTTCCATTGAAAGAAACCTTCAGATAGCTGGTGTCTCAGGAGGGATAGTTGCATGGAAAGCCTTAGACTTGAGCTCTCAACAGCTTTTCTTTATCTCTCTTGGTCTTTTGTTCTTGTGGACTTTGGATTTGGTAACTCAGCTCAAAATCTCCGAGTTCAAATGAAACATTGCTAACACACTGTCTCTTCATGTACTCTTTAATGATGCAAGCCTCTTTATCTATAGGTCTCATTTAATGGCGGGATTGGGAGTTTGGTTCTTGATACAATTGGTCACACGTTTAGCCAACGATACCATAACAGAGTTGTTCAAGTAAGACCTACATTTTCACTCTACTTATCAATCAGTTTTCAATATTGAACTG
Organism: Sinapis alba; assembly: GCA_012274485.2. Taxonomy (NCBI): domain Eukaryota; kingdom Viridiplantae; phylum Streptophyta; class Magnoliopsida; order Brassicales; family Brassicaceae; genus Sinapis; species Sinapis alba. The sequence continues at coordinate 20,848 of MU106908.1, read as the reverse complement.
AGGATCTTCTATAATGCAGCATGAAGCAGGTCATTTCTTGGTGGCTTACTTAGTGGGGATTCTCCCACGAGGATTCACACTCTCAAGTCTTGAAGCTTTTCAGAAAGAAGGGTCTCTCAACATTCAAGCTGGCTCAGCCTTTGTAGACTTTGAGTTCCTTGAAGAAGTACACACAACCTCTCTCTTTTTTTCTTCTTTCTCATTCAAAAAACCAAAGCTTTTAATACTTTGTTTCTCAACCTGAAAACGCAGGTTAACGGTGGAAAAGTCTCAGCCACAGTATGTTTTCTTTTGCTTTGCACTTCTTTAAAACATCCACAGCCCTAAGAAAACGAGTTGTTTGCTATTTCACAAAACCAGATGCTGAACAGATTCTCATGCATTGCACTTGCTGGTGTAGCAACTGAGTATCTCCTCTATGGTTATGCTGAAGGTGGTCTTGACGATATTAGCAAGGTCCCATTTCTTTTACCCAACTATTTTGATCATGAAGATAAGTTTACATGCTAAAATGGTATCTGATGGGAAACAGTTAGATAGTTTGGTGAAGAGTTTGGGGTTCACACAGAAGAAAGCAGACTCTCAGGTGAGGTGGTCAGTCCTCAACACTATACTGCTACTACGTCGCCATGAGGTAGCTAGATCCAAGCTTGCAGAGGCTATGTCCAAGGGAGAATCTGTTGGCTCTTGTATCCAAGTCATTGAAGATTCTATTGACCCTTCTGATATCTAGAAATCACAATGTCTTTGACATCTCCATATAATGTAAAGAAAGCATTTTTTTTTTTTTTTACACACATTAATAAAAGGTTCAGACAATTCATTAAGACATAAAAAGTCTTGCAATAGTGTTCTTAAGATTCGACACGATCTCCTACAAAATAATAAAAAAAGTAACCTTTATCCCCAAAACTCAAAATCCCTAGATTATTGGAGAAAATTTCTCTAAGAGAAAGGATAAAAAGATTTCAACTTTCTGATTCGAATCGACAAATCCTGAAAACCCATATCGGAGATTTCCTGTTTTCTTGGAGAAAAAGAACGAATTCGATGGAGGTACAATGGGTTTTAGTGTGTCACGGGATGGTGACGTTAACGGTGGTTGTCTCTTTCCTCTGTGGCCATTCGCCTATCTTCAAAGGCACTCCCATTGGATGGATTCACTACTTCCTCACTTTCGGCGCTTGGGATTACTTACTGTACTACTACTCCCTTTCACTACAACTCTGTTTTGTGCTGTGAATAGTGATTCTTGATCGTGCTGTGTTGTTGTTGTTATTTTTCATGTAGGAGGTTTGTTGAGTTTGTGTTTGGTTCCAAGGGTACGGACGCGGTTCTGTCGGTTGAGAGTTTCTGCTGTGATCGGCCTAATCCTTTCCTGCAAGTTAGTACTTCTGTCTTCTTGCTTTGCTTTGATTTGGTTTAATAGTGAGTTCATTGAAAAGCAATTGTGTTTTGGATTAGAGGGTTGTGTTGGTTACATGTTGGGATCAGTTGAGTAATCCAAGTAGCTAATTCATTGGTGAAGATTTGATTTTGATTTGTGATGCTTGAGTTCCTAGCTCTGAACTAGTCTTGTGAGCTATAGGGAAAGCAACTTTTAGATTTCAAGCTTGGAAACATAGCTAATTGCGAATGGCATGACGAGGATCATTATCATTCGGTTACAATTACTGTGTCTTAAAATGTTGTTCCATATGTTGCAGATCATATATCTGTTGATTCTTGGATCAACATACGTTATAACTGCAAAATCTTCCTTTGTCTATATACCTGGGTATTATATCGGCGAAGTTCACAAGTAAGTTATGGTTTCTCTTTGTTATCGTTATAAAACTCTGTATGATAACACCTTAAAAATCATTCAAATTTATTTTTCTTGTAGGTATATGAGCTTCGTGGCTGTTATTATTGGCATCCTGCTTTTCCTATTGACAAGCTTTTGTGATCCAGGGACTGTGAACGCTAAGAATGTTTCGCAGTACGTTTCTGCTTACCCTTATGATGATATCATTTACTCAGAGAAAGAATGTCCAACGTGTAAAATTCCAAAGTGAGTACATTCAAAACCCTGCAGGCTTCCCTTGCTTTGAGTTTGTTCGAGTTGTGGTGTCTCTTGACAGTTTGTTTCTCATTCAGACCAGCTAGATCCAAGCATTGCAGCATCTGCAACCGTTGTGTGGCGCGGTTTGATCATCATTGTGGGTGGATGGTTTGTACACTGCCCAAAGCTCTTTATGAATCTCTCTTAACTCTACTTGTTGATAGTGTTAATTGATACCAAGCTTTCTGTTACAGAATAACTGTATTGGCGAAAAGAATACCAAATACTTCATGGCCTTTCTTTTATGGTAAGCCTTAATTGGATATTACTTGGTAATAGTTTATATAAATGGTTCTTTAGTGTTTTGTAGGCATTTCCTTCTTTGTCTCTACGGAGCTGTAGCCATCGGGTTTATTCTTGCGGGACGAGTAAAAGAACTTCGCATTGTACATATTTTAACCAGTAAGTCTCAGACCAGACCCTTGTCCCCAACTAGTATCTTAAAGCGTTTGATATCTGAAGCTGTTGAGAATGGATTCTCTCTATGCAGCCTATTACGGGATAGAGAACTCTTTCCGCAGCTTAGCTCCACGTGTTTTACAGGTAAGTAACAACTAAACAGATCGTATTATTCCTCCTTTTGTTGCCCACAGAGAGTAATCTAATGCATGTGTGGTTTGTATTCGAAACAGTGGCTAGTTGGTACATACAATACCCAGATACTTTTATTGGTGTTTTTTGCCCTTGTTTCTCTCCTCCTTGCTGGCTTCTTCGCCTATCACCTCAATCTCTGCTTAACCAACACAACAACTAATGAGGTAAAGTTTGTCACCTCTAGAAAATTGTCATGTCTTAGGCTCAGAGTCATCACTCTTTGATATCTTCATTAACGGTTTTGTTTGATTCATGACAGAAATTCAAATGGAGAGAGTACATAAGTTTGCAGAAGAAGATAAGCGAAGCAAAGGCAAGTGCTGCTGCTCTCAAGGCAGGCATGAGGAACACTGAGCTGGAACGTCCAGCACAGAGCAAATGGAGGGGACTTTGGAGAAGATCTGAGGCCAAAACCGATGCCGTAGTTGCCAAGCGGAATATGTATGATAAAGGAAACTTCCGGAACATTTCCGAGATTGTTTTCCCATTATCTTCAAGACAAGCTTTCCAGAAACCATATCATAAATCTGAATAGCTTTAGTCTTGTATGTAGTGGGATAGGTCCTAGTTCAAAACATTTTACACATCTACTCAACTTCAAGAAAAAGGGTTTATTGAAACTATTGTTCTTTACCTACAGCTTTATACAGATCTTTGATAATCATCTTCCATAGAGTTTCTTATCATTCTCACATAAACAATATTACCTTCTCAATCTGTTTTACATGCTTCTTGTATTGCCTTGATCAGAGTATTATAGCCAAAAGGTTGACATATTCATAGTCTCCAACCATAAGTTAATTTTATTTCCAGTTTATGATTGATTGATTATTTGTTTAAGTTACCTTTCTTGGCCTCTTTCTCAATGATTCCATCTCATCTGATTTACTCGATTAGATCCAACATTCTTCTCTCTTGATTATATTATGTTCAGTCTCTTCTTCATGTTTTTAATTTAGCATCAAATTCTAAACTAGACAAGATATGCAAGATTAACAAAAGAAAGAGACTTAAAGCTTCTTTGAGTTAAAGATCAATAAGTGCTTTAGCGTCAAGCTCCCACCATTCGTAGTCTCCACTTCTCTCATGTCTGGACGCTGGAATCTGATGCGAGAATCTATTCACTCCCGTCTTTGGAATGTCTACAGAACCTGCCACTGACTCCAAACACCTTCCGTAGAGAAGCTTGTTACACACTTTAGCAGTCAATACCACCACTTGTATGCTCTGCTCGTTGGTTTCAATAACTTCTACAATCTCAAGTTCTTCAGTCTCAGCACAATCTGCAGTGTTCCAGTTCTTGTACAGAGCCCATATCTCACCCTTTCCTGGGTACACTTCGTATCTATTTATACCTTTCTTCACAGCTTTAATCTGATGTGAGAAGCTGCTAGGTACAAGGACATCTGCTTTACCTGTTTTCAACTTAAAGATACCACAGCACAGGGGAGGTGTCATGAGATTTGGAGGACGACACAGCACTAGAGGTGCTACGTGTAGCTTGAATTCAGGACTTGTGTCGATTCTCTTAACCTGAGCATACTTTCTGGGCATCTCTTTGTCACCACTGCTGTAAATAGCCCATATTTGACCAACCTGAAATTTGTCCTCAGATCTCTGGTTCTCAAAGTTATAAGTGTTTGCTTGCCTGGTTGTGCAACTGGATGGCCCATGAGTCTCTGAAACTGAGGATTTTTCAGCACCATTCAGCAGACCATTACCTATGGACTGAGACAATGACTCATCATTTCTCCCACGCTTCTTTGAGTTCCCTGTGGATTTGTGTGTTTTCCTGATTCTTGAGGAATCAGCTGTAGTGGTGACCTTTGCATGTTTCTTTGGTGTAGTCATCGTCTCATCAGAAAAACAAAACACATCTGGCTGTCCGCAGGACTTATCATCGTTAGCACTCTTCTTCTCAGCTTTTTCCTGGCCTGGACTTGAAGTTGCTTGGTTATTTGTTTCACTCAGAAAACAAGTGGATTTTCGCAGTTTCAAGCCATCCACTGCTTTGACATTCTTCTTGGACTTCTTCACCGAGTTCATTTCATGATTGTCATTGAATTTTCGACGTTTCTTTGCCTGCGCTTCAACCTCGGAAGCCTCAGGAATAGGACCACCAGTTTTACCATTCGACATTTCACTATCCAAACCAACATTAGCTTTAGATTTAGCAGCCTCAAACATCTCTTTTGGTAAAGCAGCAGTGTCTAATTCGAAGCACCCAGGAGGAACACCTTCTCTCTCCTTTCCAGTCAACTTGAATGAGGGGACTTTGTGAGAAAATCTTAGCATCTCGTTTGGTGGAATTTGAAGTTGGAGAACTCCATACTTTACATCTCGGCGAAACAGGGAAACAAACCCTTCCACTTTTCCTAGGTAGGCCACTCTAAGGCCATCCACGTCATTAAAATCACACAGAACTTCAACAAAGTCATATTCATAAGTTCCTTTATGATTTTCTGAGCTACCACTCCAACTGCAATCCCAGCCTCTGAAAACTGCCCAAACTTCTCCTCTTCTTGGATAAATAACGATGTTACTGTCACCAGGTACATGAAGCATTTGACAAGAGAATATCAAATGGTCGTTTACTTCCTGTGACTCCCTATCTTGGAAACTTCCACAAGCAATGGGAACAGAGTCATCATTATTATCCCGTAAGGGGTCAAGCCACGTAATACACACCTCGAACTCAGCCTCAATCACTTTTGTAATCCGAGCATAAAACCGAGGCATACCGTCAGTGGGATCATACAGAGACCACACCTGGTTGACAGCAAAAGAGCTTGTTGCCAGTTCAAAATTATGGAAGTCTGGATCAGGTGAATCCTGCATAATAGGCGTGTGGTTGTTGTTGTTGTTGTCAATCTTTCCTGCCATACCCATCCCTTCTCCACGTGCTTCATATCCTTCACTCTTTTTCTCTTCCGTTGACAAGCTTTCTTGATATCCAGAAACCACCCTTTTGTTAGCATTTCCATTTAAAACACATGAAGGAGCCGAAGAACCACTAGAACCAAGACGTTTGGATGATCGAACTCCTAACTTTTGTTTTTCCGTTGTTCGCTCAGATTTTAATCCAACATTTGCTCTTGACCTATTTGTGGGAGGACCATCACTTCTTCCCTTCTCTGCGCAAGAAACCTTCTGCCTTTTCCTTGGAGATGTCCTCCTCCTATTATTATCCTTTGAATCTGTTCTATCCTCACTCGGCTCCTCACCAATCTTTCTCCTCTTTCTTCTGTCCTTGTTCACTGAGGGTGCTTGACTAGACTCTGAAACTGATTCATCAGCTACAGATTTTGATGCAACCTTTTCTGGTTCTGTAACCTCAGGTTGCGGCTTCAAACCACCAGCTGTCTTGTCCATCTTTCCCTCACCTTCCTCATGTTTACTTGGTTCAATATCATCCTCTATTTTGGGGTTTCTTAATTCAGAATTTTTCTCACCTCCTCCTTTCTCTTTGGCAGATTCTTTCTTATCGACCTCAGCTGCTACACTTCCTAGTTGAGCACCAGTAGACTCCACGTTTTTACTCACAGGTGTGTCACAAGGCCCCTGATATTGAACTTCTTTCTGACTAGTGCTGGGTTTAGGCGGCACTCCATTAAATCCAATGTTGTAAGCCATGAATGATCTCTGACAACGGGAACAATACATTTTGGAGTTCACATACTGTCCCAAGTACTTATACTTATAGCCACAATGCTCACAACACGTCCAGAATGTTTCCTTCTTAACAGTACTGTCACTGTTTGCAGCTCCGAATTGTCGACCAGAGTTTGCATTCAGCTGTCTGCTAGCAACCTGTGAATAGATTCTGCGCTTTATATCATACTGAGTCCGTTTCTCCTTGTCAGCAAGCAATCTGTTAGCTTCCCCAACCAACTTGAAAGCAGACTCAGCACCGGCAAACTGGTTTTTGTCAGGATGGAGAAGAAAGGCGAGCTTCTTGTACTGCTTCTTGACTGTAGCATCGTCAGAAAAATGCATAACTTGAAGAATACCGTACCAGTTCTCAAGACCGTTGATTGTCTTCTCGGCAGCGCAATGTACATCACACACGGCTAACATCTGAGGTAAGCTGTCAAGACCTGAGAAGAGCCTCTGAGCCTTCATCACAAGCTTCTGAGCCTTGGGGAAGTCACCACTCTGCATCATATTCTCTGCCAATGTCTTTGCCCTAGAGGCCTCTTCCTTGTTGCAGTCCATTATAAGCCAAGAATCAGTTATATCTGCAAACAAAAAAGTTCATAGCAATGTCAATTCCTGAAACCATCCCAAAAAATAGAGACTGTGAAGACAGAACTCAGCTTACCATATAAGAGACAAGAACTAAGAGATCTTTAAAACAATGTACTCCAGGTAAACAATATGACCTGCAAACAAAACCTCAGTAAGTATTAAGTAAGAAAGTATAACTCATGTCTGGTTTTAATTGCAATTCTTAAAGTTTTAAATTTTTTTTCGTTCAATGCAGAATCCCACAGAAGAACACATCAATAGAATCAAAGCCCAGATTGAAAGCTAAAACCTTTCTTCAATCGGCAATGGTGACACACAACAAGAAATGTGAAACGAGAAATTTCCAGTGATATGCAAAAATTAACCCTAAGACGATGGGAAACAACAAACCCACAAGTTTAACATACCTAACAGCTTGAAGCTTGGAGCTCGAAAGGCCAGATTGCTCCGGAGGACATGAGAGGAATAATAAACCCTAAATTTCGAGTGAAAAAGGAGAAATCGAGATAACGAGAGAGAGAGAGGGAACTTAGAGACGAAAGAGTTGTTTTTCTTTTATGAAAGGAAATAAATCAATTTTACATTTTTACTTCACAAGTTTACTTTACTTTTTCTCTTGACAAGGTTTTACGGTTTTTTAATATTTTTACGCAACATCAATGTTATATTAAACTATCTCCAATGCCACTCTATTCTTTTTTTTTATAATTTACTATAAAATAAAGTAACTCTATGATAGAATAATTTTTATTTCAATATCTATAATAAATTTACTCTATTTTAGAGTAAATTATAGAGAAAAAAAATTGTGTGTAATTGAAGATGCTCGTACCATGTCAATTAGAAAGATCTGAGGCAATGATTACAACATAAAATGTCTGATTATCTGCTGCAAACACTAAAAAAATGCACCTAGAAAGCTATTATAGACTAGAAATGATTCCTGTGATAAGGATCATACTGCTGATGATAAAACTGGTGATACTGAGGAGGTCCTTCTGGTTGTGTCCACTGGTTATGATTGTAGTCAGAGTTGAAACCTCTGCTGTAATGATCAACCGGCCAAGTCAGTCTTTGATTCAGGGAAAAGCCATGTTCAGGAAAGTGATTGCTTGCGTGTGAAGCAACATGTACTGAGCTCTGACTGCGTTTTTGTCCTCTCGAACCCGGTTTGCTCGCAGAGGAGGAGACAGCTGTTGTTGAATGTTCCAAACGTGTGTTGTTGCTGACAGAACCAACCTCTGCTAATAAACTTGGTGGTTCTGCCGTATCAGACACGTTTCTTCTAAGCTTCAAAAGTGACTTGATCCGCTCCTCAAGGTCTCCAAGTTGGAACTCTGATTCAAGTTTGTGAGACGTTATGCATCTAATGCCGGCTCTTAAGGATCTAATCTGCCTGTCTATGGCTGCAACCTGTAAAGTCTACTCTGTGTTACAACAACATAACTCTCTTTTGAGTTGTAAGAACAAAGAAAGGACATGAAGCTTACCTGTGATGCAGGTTCGTTCTCTGCGTCTCTAAACGCCTTCTCTGCAGACTCCTTTGTAATCCTCAATGAATCGCTTATAATAGCAGAAACAGGATGGAACTTATGAACCATACCAAATGAGTATATGTAGTTAACTGCCTTGAGACGATGCCCAGTCTTTATGAGGTTTTGAATGAAACCTGTTCATAGAGTTCAAAATACTATGCTTAGAGATTCACAATGGTGGGAGAGAGTAAAGAACAAGGAATCATCACCTGTAATGGCCTTGTCCAGCCCCAGAAACTGGCAAAGATCAGGACATAGAGTTTGCCAAGAAGAGTTGTCTAGTAGAACTAGAAGGTCACTTGTCTTGAACTCTGACACTATTCCATAGATACCTAGAAATTTTAGGAAACAAACTACTTCAAGTTCATCAGTCTTATTCTTTGAGATCTTGTCTCTCCAGTAAACAGCAAGTTTCTTTGCATCGCCTTTCACGGGGTTTCCAATTTGAGCTGGGAGCTTCTTTAGCTGGTCCAACAATAAGGAGCAGTTATCTGAAGTAACCAGAAGCTTGAACTGGTAGCTCCCTTCAGGGTTTGTGGGATACAGAGACATGGATGTGTCTAGAACAAGCTTTGCTGGATCTGATGTGCATCTAAAAGCATTGGAGAGATCACGCTCTAGAGGTTTCTTTTCTAGTAACTCCCTTAGGATGTCAGCGTTGAAGGAGCCACATAGTTTGTTTGGTTTAGTTTCAGTGCTTGGTGGGTGAGTTGCTTTGGCATCTGGCTGATGATTTACTCCTGATTCTTCAATCTTCTCCCCTGAAGGAACATACACATATGGTTTGATTAAAGTGATGTCTTAAGTAAGGTTGATACATGAATCAACATACCTGTAGAACTCTGTGAAGGAGTGATTGGTTCAGTTAATCTTTGTCGTTTGGTTTCATGCTGCTTCTGTTCATACGGAGTGACAGTTTCAGCTTTAAGTTTCTCTATAGCATTGGTTGTGTTTTGTCTTCCCTCAAGACTTTTATGAACTGGTTCCTTCGCTCTCTGGGATGATTCACCGTTCTTTAGTACACTGAGCTTATGAAGAATCTTAGGAGGGAACATAGACTCAGCTTTCCTCTTTTGGATGCACTCAAGGGCCATGGTTGCATCAGCTTTTATCTTCTTCCTTTTCGCTTTCTACAACAAGTACTCAAGAAGCTCACATCTCACAGATGAACACACATCACAAGCCAGATTGAGAGAGAGAGAGTTTAGCTTTACCTGTATCTCCATTAAGTTTCCAGTCCCAAACATTACTCGTGCGGCTCTATCTGAGGAAATCAAGTACTCTTGCAAAAAGGCTCCAGGTCTCCCTCCTGGACAAAGCTTGTATAGCCGGAACTCACAGATGAATCTCAGTACTGCTAGGTACTCTTCCTTGTTCTTTAGAGTTTCAACCACACCTGCAGAGCAACAATACACATGACCTTTCAGATTAAGAGCAACCACTACTGTTTATCAGTATATGAAGAAGTAGTAGTGTCAAGTAGACATTACCAGAAACATTATCTTCTAACCGCAGAAGCCGAAACAGTTTCGGGGCCTGATCATACAGAAGGAACCGCTCTAAAAGGGTTAAAAGCACCTCACGAGTACTCACAGAGGCTAAATCATAAGCAGCCATAAACAACAAGCAACATAACACCCACGAGTCATTGTTTGGATTAGTTTTCACATTGCCTATCCAGTTAATCCCAAGTTGAGTCGCTTCCTGATTCACCTCTCTTGTGGTAAGTAGCTTCATCTCCATCAGTTTCTCTAACAAAACGACACAACTTTTAACAACACCATCATCAGCTTCACCAAAATATTTAATAGACTCTTGCACAGCATCCAGAACAAGCTTTCCCGGGTCCAAACACGGTATCATTCTCGCCAAGGCTTGGTTTTTCTTAACCAAATCGTTTGTAGACATTGCAACACTTGAGCAGCCTGTGTCTTTAGCCAACAGTGAAACCAGTGGCTCAAGTTCACCTCTCAGCTTAATGTATTCTCTCCCTCTCTCATCAAGTTCCTTCTCCATTGACTCGATTCTCTTTGTAAACTCTTCAACCTCTGCCTTCCTTCTCTCCATCGCTGCCTTGTGTTCCAAGTGAAACTCTGCTTCCTTCTTATCAAAATCTTCCACTCTGGCTTTGAACGAGTCATGAACCGAAGAAAACTCCTTCTCCTTGGTCTCAAGTTCCATGGCTCGGCCATTGAGTGATTCCTCCAGTGCTTGTAGCTCTTTAGCTCGCTCTTCGAGAAGGCTTTTCGTTGAATCGAAATGCGACTCGATCTCCTTCCATTGAACCGAAAGCAGGAGAAGAGAATGAGCGTTTTCCTGGAGAGAATCTAGGGTTCGGTGAAAGTTATGCTTGCTTAGATCAACAAGGTCTAGATTACTCGTTGCCTTCTCCATCAAGTCACCCATAAAAAACAAAACCACAGAAACAAAACCTAAATTCTCAAACACGAACCGAACTTGATATGAATCTTCACGTCTGCTTTTAACTGATGTTCTGTCTTGGGGCGTCTGGAATGTGTGTAGATAATGATGAAAAAGAAGCTAAATAATTTTTAGTCAAAAAAATAAAAAAAGCTAGATAATCTATTTGTTTGGATTTCCAAATCAATTAGTATTATATTTCCAAAATCAATATGTACTTGTTATTAATTTATTTTGTTGACTTGAATTAGACTAAGAGTTAATACATAAATTAAAACCAAAGTCAAACATTTATCACCATCATTGCCTCAACAGGTAAATGAAAGTTTATACTCCACTATTTTTGTCAGCATTGCTTACAAAAAAAAAAAACTCTTTTAAGACTGCATGCAACTATGTGTAGTTGTTGTTCTCCTATCTCCACTGAAACTTTTAGGTATGGCCTACATTATCTATCAGGTTTTAGCATGCCACTAATGGAAAGCTAAATGATGATACTTTGAGTCTCTTTTTTTCTTCTCGTTTCTGTTCATTATCTTTGTATTTAGCTGTCTCTTAAGTCTTAAGTTCATTATCTTTGTATTTAGCATGGCATTAATGGAAGCTAAAAGATTAATTTAGTTTTTTAACTGTCACTGTTGTTTACAAATATAAGCTTGCTCAGAGAAATTTGTAGAGGTCATGATACTCCACATCACTTGGTTAAGAAAAACATGTCACTCTTTTGTTTAGGTATGTTAAGTTCCGAAACAAAAGGGAGTCCCTCTGCATATTTTACTTACGAGAGAGATTGAGACTTTGAGATAGACTATGGAGCTAGTAACCAATAGCTGAGACCTATCAAGCCCAAAAGACAAAAAAATGTTTCTTGTTAGTTACTTCCTACTACTTAGCTAGTAGCTAGCTAGCATTATAGCCATATCCTTGAGAGAAGTAGAATTCGCCAAAGCCTGATGGTGGATTGAAGCACTGTCTAATCACCGGTCTAGGATCCTCAGGATCCACCCTTGGACGTTTAAAACCAGCTTGATGTAAAGATTGACCTTGGAACTCAGTTGAACCACCAGCTTGATACGTTTCTACGTTAACAGGTTGATTTGGAGCCGCACAAAAGCTTGTTGGTAGGCTTGGGTTTGAGACTTGAGTGGAAATGCATGAGCTTTGAAAGACTGTGTCTGAAGCCTGAATATGGGTTGATTGAACTGGAAGGTTTTGAACTTCTCGAGGAACCATGAACTTGAGGATAAGATCCACAGGAATATCAATTTCCAGCTGGAAGTCTTCAGTGAGTTCCATTATGTCCCTCAGTGTAGCAGCATCTCTGTTAGCTTCAGCCTATAAGCCAACATAGTTTACAAATTTAAAACAATATACAGTTTGACAAGAAGAGATGGATCGAAGCAAGCTATAACCTGTGATTCATATCTTCTCTTTTCCTTGGCAGAGAGTCTGAGACTGATGATCTGTTCCTTCAAGAACTCCAGGGGAGAAAAGTTGTTCCCCACGTTGAAATAAAACATAAAACGGATTGCGGGAATATAGATGGCTTTGTCAAGGAGCTGTGTGACAAAATCTGCCGAGATAAAAAAAAATAGTACATCATAATCATTAGTGTTAACCACACACACACAAAGGCAACAAATGTATTGTAGAAGTACAACTTACTTGGGATGGCATGACTGAGACCAAGAGATTGAAAGAGTTTTGGAGCCTGTTTGAAGTGAGCAACATATGAGGCAAGTTGTAAAGTTTGATCTTGTGTAGTTTGTTTCACCAATCCAAACGCCACCATGAACTGCAGAAAAGCCCAAGCCTCAAGCTGTAACTTTTCAACACTATCTCCCATCATCTTGACCCATCGACGTGCTATTCTTGTTGCATCATACTGTAGACAAGGATCAGTAGAGGGTACAACACGTGCCAGCTCCTCCAAAAGGGGAACCAAATTCATAAGCATAGGCTCTTTTAAACTCAATTCCCCTCTCAGACGAGCATTCATGAGTGCATCCTCGACAGCATTTAGAACAAACCTGCCTGGATATTTGAACACTGGAAGTTCAGTAGAGACTTCATTCGGCGAAAAGTAGGTTGAGTCCTCAATGTCCCTAAGACCATCTTCATCATCAGGCAAATGAGATGAAGCCATGCTTTGTTGGACATCCGGGGAGCGAGAATCCACACTATTGCTGGTTGGTGCTTCAGTGGGCTGCTCTTCAGGCTTATCTTCCAATGATAGAACATTGTTGACTGCGAAAACAAAAACTTCAATAAGCATCACAAGATTATATGGGACCAGGTTTGACTTTGAAGAACAACTTAACGGTAACACACCCAAAATCAGGAAAATGTATCTTTATGTGTTACTAGAGACACAATTGATTTTCAGAGACGTTACTGAGAAAACATACCAGGTGCTAGAGCTGATACTCCAAGAGATTTGCATAGACTCGGACCGTATTTGCTAAGAAAGGCAACATCAAAAAGACTTTGGACTTGGTCAGCATCAAAAGCGTATGCAAAACTGAATGCAGCAAGAACGTGTAGAAATTCCAACACCTCCACTGGACTCTCTGCGTTAACCAGAGTTGTATTCTTCCATTCAGTAGCAAACTGGATAGCTTCTCCTTGTACTTCAGTTGTTGGTTTTGGTGACATATCCATCAAGCATTGCAGCAAGCAGATACTACTCCTTTGAACACTCTTTGGATTTTTAACTGACGTCCTATGATGAGCGGCGTAGAGCCCATTTACTGTGTTTAACACAAGCTTTGCCGGGTCAGAAGATTTTTTAACAGAAGACAGAACATCAAGGTGAAGCTGATCACGTTTCTTCAGATGCCCACGTAAGAGTAACTGCAAAGTTTTCTCGTCGCATACATTAGCGTCTCGTACCAAGTCAACTTGTTTCTTTGCTTTCAGCTGAGTTTTCCTAGAGGGTTTTGCCAACTTCTGTTCTGTTGATTTCAGTTGCTGAGCCTTCTTATCAATCCTTCCCTCCCTAGCACTAAGCTCTTTCTCTTTCAGCTTAAGTCCTTTCTCTCGTTCCATCAATGATGCCCTTAACCTGACTTGCTCCTTCTCTTTAGATCGGAAGTCTCTCAAGCTGTCTTGAATCTTCTGTTTGACAGAGTTAAGTTGGTTTTCTTCTGACTTGTGCTCAGTGATAAGGTCAGTAAGTGAGATTTGAACCTGATCACAGTGTTTCCTCTTAGCCTCCAGTTCACATGACCATTCCATGATCATGTTGCTGATTGAACAAACCTCTTTTTGTTTCAACTTGAGTTGTCTGTTAAGTTCCTCACTGGAGCTATTCAGATGTTGCATCTTCTTCTCTCCATCCTCAACTTGTTTGTTTCTCTCAGTGAGTATTGATTCTATAGACTTCAACTCCTTCTCTTTGATATCCAGATCTTGGAGACACTCTCTATATCTATCTTTCACATCGCAAAGCTCTTTTCTCGCTGACTCATGCTCAGAAATGCATATTTCTAGATGTCTTCTAGTGGAATCCAGTTCCTTCTCTGCCAAAACTTGTTTCTCAGAGAGATTCTTAATAAAAACCTGAGCTCTTTCCAATGTCTTCTCTTCAAAGACAATCTCCAGATTAACCGCTTTCAACTCTTTCTCTTTGGAGACAAGCTCAAACGACCGTGTCTCAAACATCTTCTCACATTCCGCAATCTTGTCTTGAACCAATGTCAGATCTTTTAACTTCCTCTCAGCTTCTTCATCCAACTGTCTCCTGTGAGTTTGAGCTCCACGCAAACTCTCCATCTCTGCGCTAACCTCAGCACGACACCTCTCAAGATCAGTCTCCATCTTTGCTAACTGTTCGCCTTTCAAACCAAGCTCTACATCAGTCTTTCTACACGCTTCCACCATCTCACTAAGCTGGCTTTCCTTTAACATTTTCTCTGCCTCACACTCTTCCACCGATATCCTAAGCTGAGACAGTCTTACCTCCTCTGCATTACACTCGCCTTGAGAAACTTCGACCTGTTTTGTAAGAAAGTTAAGTTCTTTCTTCCTTGCTTCAACTTCCATCCGAAACCCATCAGATTTCATCTCTAAGTCAGCAAGCTGAGCTTCTGCTTCTTCAACCTTTTTAGCTCTTTCATCAAGTGCAAAGCTTTGATCTTTCAAATCCCTGAACCTCGCCTCTACTATATCAAAGGCGTCAGCGTAAACCGTATCCAACTCTTTCCGTAGCTCCTCACCTTTCACCCTATAGAGGCTCAACTCGTTTTCCACTTTGCTCTCCTCCATCGCCTTCAATTTCTTCAACTCCACGGAAGAGTTTCTAAAAATAGTAAAAAATCTAACCGAGGAGAAACCCTAACTACCCTTCAAGCAAAAGCTCAGCCAAAGTTCCAAACTTGAGAAAGAGAGAAGCATAAGCACACAAACAGCGAAGTGTCTGTACTAAAACAACAAAGGGTTAGTGAAAATGAGCTTTTTTACAAAAAAAAAAACAAAAAAAAAGGAAAGAACTTTAGCCAAAGAGACGAGTTTTGAAATTAGAAGAGTAAAGAGAAAAGAACTTTTGTTTATACGACGTCTACGAACATCAACGACAGTGTTCTGTCTTCTTCCTTCTTTTACAGGTTTTAACAGAGACCGTTCATTTCATCTTCAGATACAACGAGTGTGTCTGTGCGCGTTGAACAGACTACGTATTAATGCAATTACTGATTGCACTTGACACTATTTGGGCTCTTGTAGGGCTCGTTACGAAAATTGGTAGCCCAAAATCGAATTAGACCGCTCCAATCCGGTTTAGAATTGATTAAAAGGTAACCGTGCATTCTCTTGATCCCTTTTTTTTTTTAGAATTGGCTTTTCTTGAATTTATTCCCTGTTTCTTATGTTTAATGATTAAAAACAACAAAATGAATGTATTAAATATGGTTTCAAGAAAAACATAAGAGTAATCATAGCAATGCAATGTTCTAAACCTCTTATATACAGAAAACATACATGATAGTTTTAAGAAAAACTCAGAAAGTGTATTCCAATGTAAATGACTCTAGTTTTAATCAATGATTTAGTCATGAAAGTCCACTTAATTAGCTTCAAGTTTGTCTAAGAATTTATTAACGTTCTTCGTCATTTTAGGAAATCTGATTTATTATCATTTATGCAAATAAAAAGAAATTTAATTTACAAAAATTTAATTTAGACATTAAAGTCCACTTAACTAACCTCAAATTTGACTAAAAATATACTCCTTCTGTTTCACAAAAAGTGTCATTTTACCACTTTTTTCTTGTTAGACAAAAAATGTCATTTTAGAATTTCAATGTAACTTATAGCTTAATATTAATTGTAAAATGCATTGGTTTTATAAATAAATCTATTTATCTCAAATACTATTGGTCAAATAGGTGTAATTAATACAATCATAAATGCATTTCAATCATTTTCTTAATATGTGTGAAATGTGTCTAAGTGACACTCTTTGTGAAACGGAGGGAGTATTAACTTTTTCATCTTTTTAGGAAACTTCTTATCACTTTAACTGATGCTTAAGAAAAAATATTTTATTTTGTAATAAGTGATGTTCTCACAATTCTAAAAAAAAATATCATTTAAAATTTGTGACCAATTACAAAATACTACATTTTTTTATTGGTTAAACTATTATTATTGTATATTACCAAGATAAATTGCATTAAAATTTGTATTTTCTTAATTCTTGTGAAAAAAACTTAAACACTTTTTAAAATGATACAAATGAAGTACCAATTATGTAAATTACAGAAAACTAATTTTCAAAAGTTTAGCTAGCATATTGCAAATCGAACAATTTAATTTATTTTTTTATAAGAGAGTAGAATATAGTGTTATAATTTCGTTTACAAAATAACATTTCATGCACGCTGCAACTCATGTCACTTGCTGTTGCTGTGTATTCATCAATGTCTTATTTGCTTCACAGAAGCTCCCTGTCATATTATATTCTTTTTTGCTCCTCAATATGTTAGAATAATTACGTTAAGGCCCAATAACTACCATAATGTTCTAATTTAAACCTCATTGTTTCGATTTCTTATCAGAAATCATTTCTACGTTGCAATCACATCCAAGATTCCACCAAATTTTCCAAAACCCACTCTCTTCTGATTCACACCCCCATTGATGAGATGCGATTCCTCGACGAACTACCGGTGTCACCTTCTCTGATTTCACAACTGAACCCTAATTCAACCGCCAAAGGCTACGGCGGCGGCGGCGGGTTTATCGGCGGATGGGTCGATAGGTGCCATGGATTTCTACACAACACGCTTCTCGTCGCTGCTTCTATCTTCTTCGTCGCTTACTTAGCTTACGAGGCGAAGAAGAGCTTCTCCAAGCTCTCGAATCGGAGATCTTACATCATGATCGCTTATTACGGCTTCCTTTGGCTCGTTAGCTTGCTCAATCTTGCTTGGTGCTGTCTCCAGGTTTGTTTGGTTTTCCAATTCAGTTGTTGGGTAATTAAAAAGATCTCAACTTTGATTGAAATTGATGAGCTTGTTAAAAAAATTACTATTTTAGGGTTGGTGAAACTCAAATTTAGAAACTTTTTGGTCTTGAGCTGTGTTCATGGGCACTGATCATAAGATGAAAGTGTGCTACATGGAAGGAATATACATGTAGTCATTTGATAGTATTTGGATTGAGAGGATCATATGTTATACACAGTTACCTTGTATTCATTGAGCTTTTGATTTGATTATATCATGTGTTATAAACAGTTTCCATGTTTGGTTGATTTGTGTGTATAGGGTTGGGAATGCACTCCTGGGAAAGAAGTAGCTTGGAATATGTTGACTTTGTTCACAACATCTGGAATGTTGTTCCTGGAAGTAAGCTTGGTGGCCTTTCTCTTCCAAGGAAACTATGCAAGCGGTGCAGAAGCATTAACTAGAACTTTCCTGATCTCAGGGTTTGTTATTGCTCTCGATTTGCTTCTCAAGGTATCACATCTAGTTTACTCCTATATACCTTCTGAATCGTAACAAGTTTAGAGTTGTTATGGCTCTCCTTAATCCTTCCGGTTATTATGCTTTTTTTCTCAGGCGATTTATCTCTTTGGGTTTGGTGTGCCGTTGTTTATTGACAACAATGAGAATATACAAAAGTTCAAATGGGGATTATGGGTTATTCACAAGCTTTTACTCACTGGTGTTTATGGGATGATATTTTTGATGTACAACTCTAGCTGGAGAGAAAGATTACCCGGTAACTTCATCAGACGCTTACTCGCACTAAGCCCATAATAGCCTTCACTGGTTTTTTCTTCTATTCCTCATCCTTCGTATCTTCTTGTTTTTGACAGCAAGGCCTGCATTTTACAAGTACATAACCATCATGTTCGCCTTGTATGGACTCTACCTAGTTGCATCTGTGTTTACTGCAAACGGAGCTCAGTTTGGATTTTGGTAAAATCTATCTAAAACCATGCCAATACAGAACACTGTCTTGCTTTTACCAGTCTTTTAACACCAAAGGATTTTAAAAAAACTCAAAAATGCATGCAGGTTGTATGGGGTCATGAGTGTCTGCTACCACGCCTTATACCTTCCTCTTCTTTACATTACTTTTCTCGCAGACTTTTTCCAGGTAAAATACCTCAGCACTCTATCTTCTCTCTTGCTCTCTTTCTCATGTGAATGGCTTTTGCTGCAGGAAGAAGATCTGAACTTGGAGAATGTATACTACTCAGAAATGAAGGATGCTGGCTTTTTCGATGCTGATTGGGAATAGGACTTAAGAGTAGTTTCTTCACCTTCTGAAACTGTGAATAGAAGTTTGGTACAATCTCGTAGGAGTCAAGGTATTGCCGGTTTTTTCAAGGCTTTAGTTTTCAGTTGTGCGTTTATGAGACTGTAGTATGTGTGCGTCTGTACTCTTGAATAAAACATGTAACATCAAGGTTCTCTGTTCCTCAAACTGAATAATCTGAAGGAAAGCTTTTGTAGTAGTTCAAAGATTGACACAATAAACCACTAGGGTAAAGACATACAAGCATGATGAGAAAAGACAAGAACAAAGACACACTTAAGCGGTTTTCTGTTGGATAAGTTCTTCAATGAGTTCAGCAGCGTGTTGGACTGTTGCAATCTCCTTTGCTCTTTCTTCTGCCATTGTTATCCCGAACTCTTCCTCCAAACCCATTACTATCTCAACCTGCAACTCTCAGAGACCAGAGTGAGCAGAGTTTGTTCATGATGGCCAATGGGTTATGAAATAAAGAAAAAAAGACATATGGGTGGAGCAGTTTAGTGGATACCGTGTCAAGAGAATCAGCTCCAAGTTCGGTAAATTTGGTTCCGGCTGTAACTTTTTGATCCTCGGAGAGAGACAATTGCTTCTTCACAATCTCAGACACTTTTTCCACTGTCTCTTGCTTGACCTTGAATCACATAGGTACCTCACGTTACATTATCAAGTCTCTGTAATGCAAAGATCAAAACAGGCTTAAGAACTCAATGAAAAGTGACGTACTGCACAAGAGATTGCAAGGCGAGTAGGGATGGGACGTCTTCCTAGGCTGAATGAGAGATTAGTCTTTCCATTGTTGAAAATGGAAACCGGTTTCTGAAGACAGAATCTTGTTGTTGTAGCCTGTTTAGTTCAGAGACCAAGAAGCAATGATGGAGTTTCAAGACTACAAGTACAATTCCATAAGTTTTGTGATTCAAGTCATTGACATATTCAAATGTGTGTCTGATTGATCCTAGTATTAGCAAACGAGACATCATTGTGTGTGTTACAAGTTACAACGTGAAAACAAAAAGAGAGAGAGAAAGAGAGAGATGTACCGAGACACGAGCTTGCATAGAGATTGAGGAGCTGAAACTTGTAGCCATTATCGATCTTCACGCCTGATCTGATCAAGGGAGAGAGATGGCGGATTGTACAAGGGAGTGTGAATGCAGTGGTAGCTGAGTACTATTCGCATGTATTTATACAAAAAAGGTCCACCGAAAACGACAACGTATTAATGGCAATCACTGATTTGGGCTCTTGCAGGGCTCTCATTGTTCGGACAACAAAGAAAAGCCTTCTTTTTTATATTCCAAAATCGAACTAAACCGTTCCAAACCGGTCCGGTCAAGTTCGAAACAGTAACAAAATTCAAACACACATTAACAAATGTATAGTTTTGTTCCATTTTAAAAGTACATTGAATATACATTGCAATCATAACACTTTCAAAGAGCTTTTGCCATGTTTCTGCTCTCAATATTACACACAAACAAAAAAAATTTACAGAGAATACATACTTCTCTCAAGCTCTACTGAGACCAGGAGGGTCTCTCTCAGTTGGAGAACCAGGGACGAAAGGGACAAAGCCACGGCCTCCAAAGACTGGTCTCATGAAGGAGTCATCAAACTGTCTCCAGTAGTAATGCACTGTTCTAGTTGGCCGTGTCAAGAAGCCACGTATACTGTCTGGCCGAGGCACGTTGTGGTTCCCTGCAAACTCAATGAACGAGTCTTGGTCCAGCAATGGGATCTGGATGGACTTTGGGGTGTTGTTGCCATCAGATAAAAAGCTCGTGGTGGCTTTCTGGTGCGGCAATAGGAATCTTATGAGTGGTTTTGTCAACATACCAAACACCTGAAAACACCAGTTCAAGAGAATCATATTTAACCAAATTAATTTAAGGAGTATGCTATAACATCTAGAGATATCTTACCACAGTGCTAAAGAGACAGACTGTTATAGTACTGGTGATCATGATTGCATTCCCTCGTAAATCCGTTTGCCCAGCCCTTGTAAACTGCAATGTGAAGCAAGTGTTGTGTCATTGAAAGCTTCACAGAGAGTAAGTAAATAAAGAACATCTTCTTTTCACACCTTGTTGTATGCAAGAGCCATTGATACAGCACCTCTCATGAGACCAGACCACCAAATCACAACCTGGAGGGAAAACAAGGATAGAAATAAACAGTT
>MU106907.1:45391-88716 GCA_012274485.2 Sinapis alba | reverse complement strand
TCCAGCCAATCATAATTAATCAAGGAGAAAAGAACAAGCACACAGGCAGCTCATGACTTGCATGTGACAATTACTACAGAAGCTAAGCAAGCAGGCAGGTGGATGGCATGTGATGGTTTAGACACAATAAGAAGCTGGTCGATCTTTTTCGGACAGTTTTCGACTAAAATTGTTTTTGACCTTTGAATCTCGTTCTGCCTCAGCCAAACCCGTCCTGCTTGAATAGAATTCGACCAACATAATTAATACTTGACCAGAATTATCAAGGGAAGTCCTTTCGGTCACAAGACAATCCCGTCAAGCCATTAATTCATTAGTTCGATTTTTATTTTAATTATGATCGATTAAACTCGAATCTGATTTTTTTTTCAGAATTTTCTCGTCCAAAATTATATCCGCTCGTGAGGGTCATTACACCGTGTGTCTGTGTTATCGTTTGGTGTGTCTACCACAGCGATGTCTTCGCCGCTCAAGCTGAACGCTTCTTCTCCAAGCTCATCGAGAAAGAGGTTTTTGTTTTCCTAATTCCTCTTTAGTCTTCTGAGAAATTCGTTCCTGGAACCTGAAAACATGGAATTTGTGTCTGAGAGAGTGTTGGAGATGGACTTAGCACAAACAATAACATTTTCCGTATCTTGATGCCCTACCGTTAAACGCGTACTCAAACGGCTCAAACACAACATTTCCACAAAGGGAGACACCTCGGTCGCCGAAGGCATCTCAACCCCGGAAGGAGACTCAACCACTGGAGGTACAATCTTGCGAGATTTTGATGATGGCGCCCCCTTTGGTGAACGACCACCTGCAGGCCGTTTCTTAGCATTAGCAACTCCCTTTCCAGAAACAGCTCGCGAACCATCAACATTCTCACCGCACCCAGCAACATCTTCTTTTCTAGAAACATCGCTTCCTTCTCGACGACGATCAACATAAGGCACATGATCTGTAGAGCTGGAAAGACCCACAACAACACCAGAAGAAGGAACCAAGTGACCCACATCCGTGGAACACTGACCGGTTTCGACAACAGAGGCAATGACACCACCTCCGGCAAAAGAATCAACCAAGCTCGGGAACTCACTAAAATCCATCTTTGCCCTATGAATCCGCCAAAAAGCTAAAAAGAAAGAGAGAGAAACATAAGCAAAACACAAACAATCAACGCCATGACAAGGACATGCAAGCAAGCACCCTTTTTCTTTTAAAAAAGGAAAGAGGAGTACCAACCTGTATCAATAAAAGGAATACGGCACTAAACGTTCGACCTCTTTACCAAGGACCAATCTTGAGTCTTGATCCTTTTAAAATGCTCTACACACTCGTCACACCCAGGCGCGGGAGGAACACCAATCTTATACCGACCTACATAACAACATAAGCGATAAATTTTAAAACAAATATATCAGCAACCACCCAAATAATAAAACTACCATTGTAAGGATTCCAACTACTCCTAAAAGGGTTACTCATATGAGAAACATCAGGAATCAACGAGGAATTAACTCAAACATAGAAAAACTGATTGGTCCACTCATAAACCTTCCTCTTCCTCTGAGTAACAACATCATGCTTAGCTCTCATAGACACATAAAAAGCCCCAGCCGTTGCATCATACCGTGTGATTCTCGTAATATCTTCAAAAAGATAAAGCCTCATATGAACTCCAATCTTCTCAGCAGTAAAGAGAGCAACTACGATGTTCCGAATCGTACCCGGTGTCAACTGAGAAAGAGAAATAAGAGGTTGATCGCAATACGCCAACAACAACCATGGGAGAGGAAACCACAAGTGGTATTCACTAAACCATAAATCATAAACACAAATTCATCCTTTTTGAACCGTCCACGGACGATCATCCAGGCCGAGAATCCGCACCTCCACGTCCCCCTTACAACAGCAATTGGCCAAAATCCAAGCAACGACGCTATCATCAACAAGAGTCAGCCATGAAGTCCTCGGATAGTCAAGAAAAGGACCCATAGGACGCCTGATACATCTCTCGATCCTTCTTTCCTTCACACAACCATCAAGATCAGCAAGAAGATATATCAAATCGATGGGGGAAGGATCTTCAAAACGCTCTCTCTTAAGTTCCAAAACATCAGCAATAGTAATACACTAATACTAGTAGTGCCTTCACAATCATCTCCAACATCAATGTTCTCTTGCTCATAGCTAACATCATCTCGCTCATCATAAAAATCAACATCACTATACTCATCACAAGCAGTGTTATCTTGCTCATCGTCACCTACATCGATAACATCTCATCCGCCACCAGCAATGACATCTTCTCTATCACCTAGGAACATTTTTTCACGCTCATCATCTCGCTCATTACCTACGGTTCCGTTTGGCCTATCGCCCCCATAGGTATCATCCTGCTCACTACTAGCAACATCATCCTGCTCGTCCCCAATATCACCATCTCGTGTATCACCAACAACACCCTCAGCAGCTTCTTCGATACTAGTATCATTAACACCACCGTTACCAACAGACTCTTCTCCAATAAACGACGACAAGTGCGAACTTGTTTCCACCGAGGATGAATCAGAAGACAAACTTTCAGCAGTAATCTTCATCTTAGCATCGATAAGAGAAGCAGAAGTAAGCTTGTCCTTCATACTCATTCCATCAACCAACAGCTCTACACCTCCACACAACGGTCTCGACGAAGATCCATAAGATGATGACGACCTCGCCCCTACAACAAGCATATTCGAGCACAACACCAAACCCGTAGTAGATAAACTCGGGCCTGAAATAAGCAAACTCGATACCCCTATCAATGAACTCGGATCCACCATCGGCATACTCGGACCTGTTACTAACGAACCCGACAAACTCCGCGGGCGAGCTCCTTGTCCATCAAAATCAAAATCGCCAACAAGCAACCTCAAACCTTTTATAGGCAACCACGAACCCACCGGAGACGATCGAAGACCTCGAGAAAACACAGACCCATCCCAACAAATCGGCATCACCAGGGAAAATCGAGAGACGACCACGACTCACGATCCAACTCCGCCAAACCACGACAACCACAAACCAATGACGACAACCTTGGAATCACGCCGTTTCCAGCAACATCATCTTCTCCCATCACCGAAGACGACCCCGGAGCTGCGCCGCCATCAACGGAGACAACCTCCCCCATTAAAGACGACCTCGGCACATGCTCTAGCTCCTCCAAACCGTGACGACCTCGTTTCTCTTTCAAACCATGATGACCACCGACCGTCGGCGACGACCTAGGAGTAAAATTACCTCCGGCAACGACAGCATCTACCCCCACCACCGAAGAAGACCTCGGAGCTACACAGCCGCCAAAAGAGACAACCTCCCTCAGCATTGACGAACTCTGTCCTTGCTCACCGAAATCAACAGCCACAGCTCCTACTCCATTAAAACAAGATCCGGCTTCAACCCTCTCCTCGACAAGCCGCTCGCCCCCATTGTCATCACTCGATGACCTCATCTCCCCATCCTTGGTAGAATCCGTAACGGCGACCCCGACACGAGCTAACCCCACTCGCGACGACCTTACTTTTCCTCTGCCCGTAAAAGGCAACTCGACGACCCAGACAGGAGCTAACCCCGTTCGCGACAACCTGATCACCTCTCCTCCGCCCGTAGCATCCGTATCGGCAACCTCGACATATGCCACCCCAACGCTTGGAGACGACCTCGACGCTCAACAGAGATTGACTGAAAGTGGGAAACACCTACTCATCTCACTCAATACCTTTCTCCCTCTTTAAAAAATGTTTATTGATAGAAAGCAAGAAGAAAGAAGAGCCACACAAAAAAAATAATAAAAGAAAAGAAAGAGATAAGATAAAATTACCTTTGTTGCTAGAAAAGGAGACAAGATACCAAAAACACACTACTTCCCACCTTATATATAGAAACCAAAGTGTTGCCATTTCTCAGACAGCTTCTGAGCATGACCTGATTTTCTCATACATAAGATTCCAGAAGAATTCACCAAAACTCGACACTTGGCGAACTGTGGGGGAGACTATTGTTGGAGATGGGCTTAGCACATATCCGTTAAGAGGTAAACCCAAAATCAGGCCCGGCCCGTTAACAACAATTAATGACTCCGCTAGAAGACAAAACGTGTTTTACTATAAATAAATAACGTCAGACCCATTGATGGGACAATGAGAAAAGGTACAAAAACGTACATAAAAAGGAGAGCATCACCTCTTCATCACTGACACAGTTTAGGACGACCTCTACCACTAGACGAGCTCGACTTAGATGACCTCATACCGAAAGTAGAAAGATACTTGTTTAGACGAACTGTTTAGATGAGCATCGTTAATTCTTGTAATCGACCGAGTTTGTTTATTCTTGAACATTAATACGAAAATCTCCACCCTTTACATCATTTTATAAATACAACACCATCGACCGAATATGGATTCAACAGAGAGTTCGCAAGTGAAACTGAAACCTTTCAAAGCAATGGTCACACTTGGTCGAAATTTGAAATTGTTGGAAGTAATGAAGAAGTTTGATTATTTGTTTAGTATACATAGTTTGAATTTGAAACAAAGTACTCATTTCTCATTATGTTGTTTGATTGGTCAGGGTAATACACAGTCAAATGGGGTCACTTTCATGTTTGTACAACATAGTGATGTAATGCTGCAATGCTGGCAGTCTTCTCTCCTTCCTTCATTGTGTAGTCGACGTAAGTAAGTTCTTTAGCTTTTTACGGCATACCCATTATTGTATTGCTGTTACATATGATGGAAATGGTGATCTTTATAGGTCTTCAACATTATTGTGAGGAGTTAGTTAGAGATAGAATCTCAAAGGTTTACTTTGTCGTAGTTGTATGTTACTTCTTCCACACCTCTTATAATATAATGTTTGAAGAATTTTTTTTATTGTTTGATGCTCAAATTGATTTATGGTGACTGCAGTATGCATTACTTGATTAGATGACTGACTTTGGGTACCCTCAGTATATGGAAGCAAGAACCCTCAATGAATTCATCAAGACTGATGCATATAGAATGGAAGTTAAACAAATACCTCTTATGGCTGTCACAAGTTCTCTCCCGGAGGAGAGAGGGGATACAGTACAAGAAGAACGAAGGACACAAAAGGAAGTAAGCAGAAATCAAAGAAAGAAAGAAAGAAGGGAATCTCACGAGAAAAACGGTGCGCTTAGTGCTATAGTATGAACGATGTCCAGTACAGAAGATACTATATAAAAGAGATTGAAGAAGCTAACATACTGACGCATCAAAATTTCATTCTTGAGAACCTTAAGCCAAATGATGACACTGACATAAGAGAGGATTAAGTCAGAAGCCGAGCAAGGTTTATGGTTTATGGGCACTCACTCATTGCAGAGGATGCACTCCTCAGTGATAATCTACAAGGAAAAGTTAATCTTTAAGCGTCGTTGTCGCACATGGATGCCTACAAACACGAAAGTATTGTATCAGATGTGCAGCAAGTCTCCTGGTTATGGCACATGAGAATTTCACAGGTCCTGTCTAAAAGCTGTGTCGAAACAAGTTGGAGTGGACAAAATTTGGTGCATTCAAGCTGATTCAGAAGAATCACACCTATTGTTTTTTTTAACATACAATCAAATGTGCAAACGGTATTTGTCACCCTTTGATGCATTATAATTGATGGCAAGAGTTCGTGATGTTAATCATACTTGCTACATGGATGAAGACATGTGTAACAAGGCGCCATTTTCTCTTGCTGAACTTGAATACACAGACTTAAGATACATGTTTATCTGTCTCTTGAGGAAGACATCGACACTCATTGAGTCTGGTATTTTTCTTGACTCTCTAGAAGTTCCATGCAATAAAATGAGTGTAGTTTGGGTAACCATAAATTTGGTTCATTTGTCACTGACTAAGCAAGCATACATTATACATCAACTTGTTACAGAATTAGTAGAGGAAAAACTTGATATCATTGGACATGTTGCATATGAGAACCAACTGGCTGATATAGTTGCCAAACTACCTTACTTCAATGGTTTTTTTTGTGTATGCAAAAAACTCTTGAAATCTCTGATCTCTAACCTGTTTTTTTTTCTTTGAGAGAAAGTCATGTGTATAGCTAAAATCGCATATTGAGTCACACCAACTAAAACCTCTTGTTAGCAAGTTTTATCCATGCTAATAACATAAGCTACAATGATTGGGTCTGATCAAAGCATTTCACTGAAGAAAACACTCATCTCGGAACAAGATGCAACACATTTTGATTATGGTGGTGATCACTGTCTCGATTGAACAAAATAACACGAAGAGGATGAATATAAGACGTGCAGAGAAAAAGAAAATGTTTAAATTGTGAACTACAAAGAACAAGAAGTCTTACACATTGAAAAATGGTTAATAAGGCCCAATGTGACAGACATGTGATTTGAATCAGGATGCAACACATTTTGTATTTGACATTGATCACTGTCTTGATTGGGCAGATGTGATTCTTGTACTTTGGTCCTCTGAAAACAACATGAAAAAACACTACAGAAGAGGAAGAGGTAGGAACATAAGATACTCATCGTGTTGCCTGAAAACGGTGTGATCATGATCCCAGTCAAACTGGAATAAATTAGTTGCTGGACAAAGAAACTTGTGACAGCTATTCGGCTGAGAAATAACTACAAGTTTGCGCTGACAAGATGATTTTTTTAATCGCTTTTTGTGATCAAATATGTGATGAGGTTGGTGCTGATCTATCTCACGGACACAAGGAAATTATTGAAACTTGTTTATGTAAATCTATTTAATTTAATTGTCTCATATGTGCATGCTTGGTGATTTATCATGGGATCCTTATATATTCTTTGCAAATGTGTCGAACTCAGCATGCTAAGTCTTTTACACTTCTTTGTCTAAGTGAATTTGAATTTCTAGTTTGTTAAATTGAACAATTTGAGTTTAAAATGTCTTTATGGTTGATTATGTTTCTTCTCCGTTCCTGAGAGAGATAGCCAACACGATATTTGTGTCAAGTTCAGTAAATGACAAGAATCATTTGACTCCAAATAAGTGTCCTTTTTTCTCTATGAACCAATTAGTTTTATCCGAATATGCAATCAAGAGGAGGAGAATATATGTATCACAACTCACCAAGTCCTTGACAGGAGTTGATGGTTGAGTGAATTGTTAGTTATGATTTGTATCATAACCCTTTGATAGAACTTGCTTCTGCTACATATGATGCGTGTTTGTTAGTTGATGTTTTCAGGTTGGTTGAGTTGACATATTCAGATAAAAAGGGGGAGAGTGTAAGCTCAAGGATTTGGAGCTTGATGTGTTGGTGCAATGACACATAGAGAGCGTTAATTGACATGTTTCTTTGAAGTATGACTTGTACATATTCAACAAGGTTGAAGTGTGGTGTGTTGATATTGTGTTATACATGGATGATAATGTGTAACACATCGACCTGGACAGAAGGAACTAAGCCGTGGTGACATGGAGAGTTTCCATTGGCTAACTTGTTTGAATGTTATTAACAAACTAGAAGATCCTCAGGTCACAAATTGGAAGATTTGGTGATATTGTTTTTAAGGAAAAAATATATTGCACAATTAGAAAGACTTAGTGGCGATAAATAGAAAAGCTTAGACTTAGGATTATGTTAAGTTTTTAACGTCGTATTCTCACAGAAACACAAAAGAGATTTTGGGGTTTCAAGAAGTGAGTGATTTGTAGAGTTGATGAACATGGGTTAGTTCACTCAAAGGATATATTAAGAATTTGGTCCATCTCAAACCGTGTATGGTGTTAAGTAATTCGGATTAAACAGATATGTCTAAAGATTGTTTAAGTGATTCTTAGTAAAGATATATATGGTATAATAATTTCATGTGTTCTTGCTAGTTTCACGTGACCTAGACTTTTTAATGTGAAGATATATTGCTTTAATATAAAAATATTTACGTCATGCACATCAGTTTTATTTAACACCTCTTTTAATAAAATTTATACCTCGTACAACTATTAGCCACAAACGCATTAAAATAATAAATAGTGGATCCATAATTTTCTTGCACCTAGACATGAACCAAAATTAAATTTTTGCTCATAACACTAACATACCTCCAAAAAATAAAAACACCAAACATAAGAACTTAACCTCTCTTGGAAACAAAAGCCCAAATCAATGTATCCCAAACCATGTAAACCAAACTTCCAAACAGGTGATCAACACATAGCTTGCTCCATTAAAATACAAAAACCCTTAAAATATCCCCAAAATATAATCTCAAAACAATTAATCATCAGTGTGTTGTGAACTAACAAAAAGGTGAGGATATAAATATTTATTATTTATATATTTGTGTTTTTTTTAAGGAAATGTGAGAAAGAGAGTAAGATGAAAAACATCTAATCTTATTCCTTCTTTGTTTGACGTACGAGGGGTATATATAAGAGAGTAAAGAGTCGGTTAAACCGACCGAATAATAAGACAAATATCAAGATAAGCTTTATCCTATATAAAAGATAATCATTATCTTAGCACTCATTATCTATTTTGTATTACGTAAGGTCTCGTTAAAAACATAGTCATAGAAAACCCTGATGAGATAAAAATCATGACGAGGAAAAAGAGTACATTAACGTAATTTTCTCCTGGAAATAATGGACATAGATTTTTCTTTATAGATCATGCAAATGCCGCATTCCGATACCATATACATGTTTTCAGGATATTGCAGTGGGAAGAGCCTTTGTCAATAAGTTGGCTGGATTGTTGCATGATCGTACATACTCGATGTCCATTTCTTGATTTTTCTCGAGCTCTCTTATGAATGAGAAAAACCTTGGATTAATATGCTTTGTTATGTCGCTCTTGATATAACTTTTTTTGAGTTGAGCAACACAAACCGAATTGTCTTCACAACTTTTGGCGGCTCTTTTTTAATAACTATTCCACTTGCTTCTTGTATGTGATGACTCATTGACCTAAGCAACACACATTCTTGACATGCTTCGTAAAACACAATAGTTTCTACATGATTTGAGGAAGTCACAACTATAGTTTGTTTATGGGACTACCAAGAGATCGCGGTTCCACTAATTATAAAAATGTAGCCAGATTACGATCGAGCTTTATGAGGATCTGATAAGTAACATGCATCTACAAAACCAACCATACCAAATTCGGGTTTTCTAAAATACATTAACCCTAAGTTAAATGTACCTTGTAAATAACGGAATATGTGCTTTATTCCGTTTCAATGCATGTGAGTAGGAGCAGAACTATATTTTGCAAGTAAGGTAGTAGCAAAAGTAATATCAGGTCTAGTATAATTTGCAAGATATAAAAGTCCACCGATAGCACTTATATAAGGTACTTCAGGACCTAATATTTCTTCGTTATCTTCACAGGGCTTAAAAAGATCTCTCTTAACATCAAGATATCTATTTATCATTGGAGTACTCAAAAGAGTTGTTTTTCCATATAAAACGTTCAATAACATTTTCGTATAATTTGATTGATGCACAAATATTCCTTCTCGGAGATGGTCAATCTGGAACCCAAGACAAAACTTTGTCTTGCTGAGATCTTTCATTTTGAACTCTTCTTCCATTTGAGTTTCAGCATCATCAACCTCCTTTTGAGTTCCAATTATGTTCAGGTCATCTACATATACAACAATGATCACAAAACAAGATAATGATTTCTTAACAAAAATGCATGGACATATCGCATTATTCATATTTCTTTTTTCTCAATAGATATTCACTTAAACGATTATACCACATGCGTCCGGATTGCTTTAATCCATAAAGTGATCGCAGTAACTGGACTGAACAAATCTCCCTAGATTTTGCTTTTAATGCCTCTGGCATTTTCAATCCTTCAGGGAATTTCATGTATATATCATTATCCGACAATCCGTACAACTATGTTGTCACAATGTTCATGAGATGCATTTCAAGATTTTATATGCTGCTAGGTTCATTTAAAATCTAAACGTAATTGAATCCATTACCAGAGAATATGTTTCTTCAAAATCAATTCATGGTCTCTGAGAAAAAACATGGACAACTAATCAGGCTTTATATTGTGTTACTTCATTCTTTTCATTTACTTTTTTCACGAATACCCCCTTGTACCCAAGTTGATTTACATTCTCAGACGTTGTGACTATAGGTCCAAAAACATTTATATTAATCAGGGATAGTAATTCAAGTTGATTTACTCCTTCCAGACATGTATTTTTGACATTCTAAAATGGACCTTAGATCGGGATCATCATCTTCATGATTGTTTTCTTTGGAGATAGAAAAGGAGAACATTCCATCAATATCTTTCATATTATTTCTGATCCATAAGTTTTTATCTCGGGTGTAGTTGATGGAAATCTCATACTTTTCTGTTCTCATCTCGTCATCTGGATCCTTATCTTTATTTGGTTCTTTTTGAACATTTTCATTTATGTCTTCTTCTAGACATTTTTCAATATCAAGTTCTTTTGGAACTTTTCCGCTTTGCTCAACCATTTTTTTTCTCTTTCGAGATTTTTATCTTTAGAACCCACTAGTCTCCCTTTTTTAACTGAATTATGGGTTCATTTATTTTATTCTTCAAGAACAACAACTTTTGATGGAACATCTTTAGCGGGTATATATGATTACGTCACCATTCTTGTATATATGAACGCATTTAGTAAATGGTTTGCCAAATTATGCAAATGCACAATTTTCTTAACTTACAACTCTCTTTGATTCATAGGGGCATCAAGGTGTAACAACGGTATACACCACGTAATCTCTTTAGGAATTTCTCTAATTCATCCCCCTAATGTTGTAAATTTATCCTCATTAAAATGAAACCAATAAACAGTGTTGTAAACATATCACCAATTATCGGTTCAAGATATCTTATTATACATGATCACGTATAACCCACATATATTTACAATCTCCTTTGTGTTCCTATTTTTGTTCTTTGTGGTGGTGCTATTGGAACATAGACCGCACACCCAAAGACTAGGAGATGGGATATATCTGAATCCTGGCCAGACGCCAATTATAATGGGGAGTACTTATGATATGCACTCGGTCTTAACCGAATCAGTGCGACCGCATGCAATATAGCATGACCCCATAGAGAAATTGGGAGCGTTGTTCTCAATATCAACGGTCTTGCAATCAACTAAAACTGTTTTATTAATGACTCGGCAATGCCATTTTGTGTATGAACATGGAAAATTGGGTGCTCTACATCAATCCCTATTGACATACATAATCATCAAAGACTTGCAATGTAAATTCAACAGCATTATTAAGTATTACTTTCTTAATGACATACTCTGAAAATTACGTTCTCAGCTTTATTATTTGGGCAATGAACTTTGCGAAAAATATATTTTGTGTCGTCAAAAGACATACATTTGACCATCTACTAGATACGTCAATCAATACCATGAAATACTTAAACGCCCCGCACGGTGGGTGGATCGGCCCACATATATCAGCATGAATACTCTCTAAAACTATTGGTGATTCATTGCCAACCTTTGGTGGTGATGCCGAGTAATAAATTTTCTTTGAGAACATGCATGACATGTAAACTCCTACGTTTGCAAAATTCTCTTGTTTTTCAATGGATGGCCATTTGAATTTTGCACTATTTTCTCATCATGACTGAACCGGGATGTCCTAGCCTCTCATTGCAGACTTTAAACGTATTAGTAAACTTCAGATTTACTGTAGCATAAGACTCAGTCATATTTATTTCTGTACAATATAGTCCTGAGGATAACTTTCTTAATTTTTCCAATATTTGTTTCCTTTCAGACTTAATGCAAAGATATCCAGTGCCATCTTTTCTTATAGTCTAAATATGATATCTATTTCTCTGAATATCTTTAAAACTTAATAAATTTCTATGAGACTCGGGGATTATAATAAATCACTTATTTCAAATTTCGTTCCCTCGGCAATGAAAAACTAACTCTTCCAGAGCCGATAATAATTTTTGCACCACCAGATTTTGTACTTACGCTTTCAGCATATTCTTTTATTTTGAGACTGGAGAAATATTTCTTATCTTTAATTATCGTGTGCGTTGATGCACTATCTGCTAAACATATATCTTCATCCGAAGTCTCAAAGTTTGACATCTTTATGAATTTAAAATATTCACAAAACATGCATTTATATTAAACATGAAACATATCATATAATTTACAATAAAATATAAAGATAATATAATACAGTAAACACTACACCACACCGACCTTATTACACATCGATATTTTCTAGTTCAACCAGAAAATATGACACATCGAGATGAGTATCATTATTTAAACCATAAAAGGATGATCCGTGTTCATCAGAGATAAAGTTCGTCTCACTTTCTTTCTCTTTTGCTTTTTTGGGATTCTCGATACAGATCGGTTAAACATTTTGGCGTATGACAAACACATACCCAATTACTTTTTATGTTGTATATGTGGCAAATCTTTTCTGTTTTTATTTAATCCTCCCGGCCTCTTTCATTTTCATGGAATTGATTCTTATTTCTTTCATCATAGGGACTGAATCTTCTTCATGGTCCTCTTCCACGACCATAATAACGACCACGTCCTCGTCCTCTCCAAATTATCATAACTGGATGATGCAACATTTGCTCCAAGGAATAAAGCAGTTCCAGTGGGGCGAGCATGATAGTTTAAAATCACGAGTTGATTATTTTTCTCTGCTACAAGGAGGACTTGCATCAACTCCGAGTAAAAACTATACCCATCTACTCAGTACTGTTGCTGCGGGACTACGTTTCCAGGATGAAACGTGAAGAGAGTTTTCTCAATCATATCATAATCACTTATTTTCTTTTTTACATAACATCATCTTCGATGTAATTCCAGACATCGCGGAATTATATTCGCTTACATTTTTATAGTCTTGAAACCGGAGATGGATCCACTCATGTTTAGCTTTCGGTAAGATCACATATTTCTGGTGATCAAACCTCTCTTTTAATGATTGCCAGAGATTGCAGGATTCTCTTTCATAATATATTCATCTTTTAAACCATTGTGTATATGGTGTCGTAAAATTTTTATGGCTTTTGTCGTTTTCTCATCCGACACCATGTTTGAATTATCGATGGTTTCCAAAAGCCAGTTTCCTCTCAGGTGCATCTTTGCACCCATTGCCCAAGTCATATAATTATTTTTTTATAATATCAAGGGCATTTATTTCGAGCTTTGTCAAATTCGACATGATAATTATATTTATAGAATAATAAAATAAAAATATAATATAGACGAGAATATAAATGAATAATTTAAATATATAAATTAAAGACATAAAATAAAAGCAATGATTAAACGCCCAAATTAGTTGCAGAAATTTAAAGAGCATAAATAAAATGAGAGGTTTAGCCTACCACGTGATCCGAGGAGACGTAGTCTACCATATTGATCATTTTGAAAAGTACGAGGATATAAAGTCTACCATTTTGACTTTTTCAATGTTCGAGGAGACATAGTCTACCATATTAACTTTTTTCTATTCAAGGTCTGAGGAGACATAGTCTACCATATTAACTTTTTTTCTATTAAAGGTCCGAGGAGACATAGTCTACCATTTTAAAAATCAACTTCAACACTATAAATCCGATAAATGAAATATATCTTGATATATCGATAAAATAATAAGAACCAAATATCTGAAAAGAAAGAAGTAGAACACCAAAAAGCACCGATCCGAAATAAACACTCATGCTCGCCAGTCTCACCTGTAGGAAGAAAAAAGGGGTGAGTAACACGAGAGTCACTCAGTGAGGTACGGGATGCTAAACCGCAAACCACTGACTTGGTACATAGCATTACAACTTTGTGGTCCTAACTGTAGCATAACACAAACAAGGTGTCTAGTACACCTCACAAAGCAATAATATGTCTAGTGAACTAGTCAACTACAACACATCCGCTTATAGTACATAAATAATCTTTGCACCATGAATTTACTCATAAGGATATACATACCCGCTGCGTCGCTAGTACAGTTTGTATTTGTACCCCTGCACACCACCCGCTACGTTGCTAGTACAAACGTCTTTGTACCCCTGCACACCGCATGTTGTGTCGCTAGCTCTGACGTCTTTGTTCCCCACACACCACCCGCTGAGCCGCTAGCTCATACATTTATGAACCCCGCACTCGTCACATAGTCCATACTATATAACTCTATATATATATATGTATATATAACAGTCCTCAACGTCAATCATTTCACACAAACATTGAATCCTCTACATCATATTTCCAGTTTAACAATCAATAATAATAAATACGCAAGACTTGATTCACTAAGACCGAAGATGTTTTGAAACTAAGCTTTCCATAATAGTAGTACTAAATTAGTACTAGATTAAATGGAATAACCCTCTGGTCGGAATGATCAACATAAAAAATGATCAACTGCAACAGGATGAATAATGGTTTAGATTCGTGGTTTCTAAAATAGAAAATTTTCCAATATAGAAATTTCCCGAAATGAAACTTTCCAAATCAAAAAAAATTCTAAAATAGAATTAAGGTTTCCTAAATAGAAAAAAAAATAAAACTAGAATTTTCAGATTCAGTCATATTTGATACTCAATACTAAAACATCCATAACTTTCTAACCGTACATTGGTTTTATGATCGGGATGATGATCTCGAAAGATGACAGTGATATATTTCCAATGATATCTTGAACTTCTTTTGCATAATTCTGGATCAACAAGAAAACATTGATGAAGTTTACTGTTGATGGACAAAGATCAGTTTTGAAAAAACAACCATAACTCATAGAGAAAATTTCCAAATGACAACCCATTTTCTTCTATACATAGGTTTGTGAGTATAGTAGATAATCTCAAAATTTGGCTTCTAAATTATAGATTTTGATGAATCGTTCTTCTATTCTACTAAAATGTATCTGATGTGCCATAATCTCTCTTTATGGATGGTGTGATGGCTGCTTCTTCATGGTGACTATTGGTGGCTGATCTTGTGACTTTCCGGCAGAGCTTTGCCATTCTAAAAGTCTCTGTCAAAAATCACTATTAAATCATTCTTTAAATAAAAAATTAGGGTTTTCTGCAATTTAACTGAGTGTTATTGGGCTGAATTGTATGAACCGGGATTTGGGTTGTTACACTTTATTTGAACCAGTGAGAACAATTAGAAACAACTACCATAACTGTCTCCGAAAAAGATATAATGGAAACAGACGCCAATAGTCAAACCATATTGTAACCAATCAATTGGGTATCCATTAGTTATTTATGAGTAGGAGAAAATTATTCAAACAATAGGGTATTTACATTATTAATCAACATATCACATGCATCATACAACATTCTTTTAACAAATTCAAAATACGTAAGATCACACAAGAAACACTTACAAACACCATACACCTCCTGATGTGATCATGGAAAGGACCAAGGAATGGAACATGAACCTGAAGAGCTTGTAGCTGAGAATGCAACATTAAAAAATTATTTGAAACAAGAATAATACATTGTTCTTGGCCGAAGTTTGATCATCCACGACACATTAACCATCATTCAAGCTACTCCACCTTCAAGCTGATCATCATCTAGGCACGTTGCTTGTGTATGCACTTTTTCCTTGCATTTGTTTTTTTCCCACTGAGTTTTCCAAATGGAGGTTTTTAACGAGGCCACAAGTCTACTTCTCATATCACCTAGTTGATGATCCTGGACCACATGAAGAAACCATATATATGTTATATTTCTATATAAGTTTTTATGTTATATTTTATTTTCGAAAACTATTAGTCTAAGTGAGTGTTTCCAAGAGGAGACTATGTCTTTACTCCTTCTTGTACTTTTGTGATGCTGTGCATGTAAAACCTTTTCCCCATATATGTGTGTTTTGAAATCAGTCTGAATATTAATCATCTCTTTCAGTCTAAAACTTGTTTTCTTTCTTCTACTTCTCTATCGAGTTGTATGAGAGTTATGGTGTGTCATATCCAGCGTCTAGGGTTTCCTAATTTGGTGTATAATAACCAAACCAGTCACCTAGGAGTATCAAGAAATCATCAATCCCTCTTGTGTCACCATTCGATCCACAAACCTTGATAAACTTGAGTCTTTGATTCAGTTATGTAAGATCTATCCCATCTGTTTCAGAGCAACATCCTAGGATCTCATTAAGTGGCATCAGAGCAACTCTGGAAGGAAAGTGTTCATTTTCTCTGGTTTTTCGATTGATATGTTCATCTTCTTGTCCAGATTAAGTTGATATGTGTTTATGTTGTTGAAATCTATTAACTTTGAGTACTTTGATCACAAATCTGAGGGTAGTCTTTTCATATTCTTGTTGAGAAAGTTACTGATATTTTTTTTTCAATTTGGATCTGATTAGAATTTAGAAAGATCAATATGTTTCTATTATTTTGAATCTGATCTTTTCTATTTTTACTACCGAATCTAAGTCTGAGATTAAATTTAAATCGAAATCTCTCTGTTCTCACAAGCATGATCTGTTTGAACATGTTCTGTATTGCTCAAGTTTTCATATGTACTTGTCTTTGGTTGAGTTCAAAATTGATCTGAGAAGATTAGGGTTTGATTTTCGATATTATATGTTTCTCTTTGGTTTAAGATTAATCGAATATTTCATGTTGGATACTTGTTTCTGATTATCAACATGTTTCTGATTATCAACCTATTTTATTGGGATTTCAATTTCAACGTGAATCTGTTTAAAAGTTGATTGTTTGTTTTCTTTAGAAGTTGTTACTGTTGTTTTTCTGTTTAAGGAACTATAGCATGAGATCAAAACGAAGAATTCACTAAGAAAGAAAAGCTGTTACTTAAATCCATGACTAATCAACTGAATCAGATGATAAAAGAGTCCATGAAGGCTAGCATTGATGAATTTCAACATGAGCTTAGACAGGATATTCTGCAACATACTGATGATCTTAGGCAGAACCAGAAAAGGAGTATGCACAATCAAGATCTTGAGTCTAAACCACAAAATATTGTTCAAAACAATTCAACCAAGCATAAGTGGTATAAAGAAGGGGGAGCAAGATGTGGACAACAATCTTTTCAAACAGCTAGACAACACTTTAAGCAGACCACATCAAACTTCTCGCACTCTTAATTCAAATGTTCATTCTTCTTATAATCAAACTGTTACTAAGCCTCAACATTATGTGTTTTCAGGAGAAGGTAATTATCTAGAGTGGGAAAGAACCATTGACAAGTGGCTGTGTTACAACAAAATTCTGAAGAATGATGGATTAGCTTATGAAATATCTCCACTCATAGGAAGCGCTTATTGGTGGTGATTTTTGATGCCTCTCTTCGTTACAATATATCCTAAGAATTCTCAGGACATGATTGCGAAGGTACATTTTACCGGGTTGAGTTTCATATCGTACATGTTAGAATAATGACATATTATTGTAGATCATCGATGTGACTCTAGGCTTTGAATGATTGGACCAACATGTTTTCATGTATACTTCCATTGTATTTTCCAACTGATTTGAGAATATTTTGTTTACCAGTTGTTGGTATGTTGCTTTGGCATTATTGAGCCCAAACAACATAACTTTGTAGCAGTAGGTTCTCCGATCGGCTATGAACAACGTTTTCTTGGGATCCTCTCGGTGCATCAAGATCTGATTGTATGTGGTGAAGGTGTCCATAAAAGAGAGCAATTTATTTCTGGTGGTTGCTTCTATGATTTGATCAATATGCGACAAAGGAAACTATCTTCTTGGCATGTCTTGTTAAGGTCGGTGAACTCTAGCAGACTCTCCCCGAGCTATTTTCCTTTTTAACCACTACATGGTTGGAAAACTATTATGAGTGCATGACTCCCATGATTGTAATATTTTATTTGAATCACCGTTAGGTCCGACTCTTGGAAAGTTT
The DNA here is from genome assembly GCA_012274485.2 of Sinapis alba. NCBI lineage: Eukaryota > Viridiplantae > Streptophyta > Magnoliopsida > Brassicales > Brassicaceae > Sinapis > Sinapis alba. Next base: position 70,779 of record MU106907.1, on the reverse strand, counting down.
CCAATGTGTGTTTGCATTGGGTCCACAAAATTTCTACAAAACTTTTTTGTTGGTAGTTAGAGTTTTTTTTAAAAAAAATTAGAACTTTTTTTGCAAAAATATTTTAGTTGATGTTGTAAAAATAGGTTTTACATCCACACAGTATGAGATGGACCTTATCACCGTTATATATCGATGTTGATATATGTTTTGAAAGAAATTAATTTATGCTTATTTTAGAAAAACATGGTATTAGAGACCTTCCAAACATCGTAAACTCTATTACCAAAGACTAAATGATCAAATTCAAAGTAAAATGTGGTTTGTAGTTACAATATACAAAAGATCTTGTTTCATAAAGGCAATGACCCGATTGTATCTATCGACCAACATGGTTAATGAAATCTTTGTAGCGACTAGGTAAAGTATATGATTTGCGTTTATGTGACATATGCATGATTTCGTAAAAATAATCTTTTAATGTAAAAAATGATAGGGGTTCATGAAATCTGAATGGCAGCGTACTGGAAAGAGAAGGGGGAAAGGAAAACATGACAAAACGAGACCGTAAAAATACTTATGCTATAATTTGGAAAATACTTTTGAGGCATCCATGTATCACGTGGATCGACCATAAGAACCATTGATTATGTTTTAATCGATTACCAATACATATTCATTATTATTCACCGGGACTGCGATCTAGATATGAGATTGTAGTATACAATCAATACATAAGTCACTATTTTTTCCTTTTAATTCACAATCTCAAAACATTATTCTTCAGAGTAATCTATCCAATTTTCTCGAGAGATTTTCTTGTTTTGGAACATGTCGGTCGTGGAAAGGGAGGAGCTAAGCGTCACAAGAAGGTTCTGAGACAACATCAAATATATCACCAAGTGTGCGATTTGGCATTTGACTCGTAGAGGAGAAGTCAAGCGTATTAGCGGTTTGATCTACGAAGAGACATGTGGTGTCCTCAAGATCTTCTTGGAGAATGTCATCCACGATGCCGTCACCTACACTGAGCACGCACGGAGGAAGACTGTGACTGCCATGAATGTAGTTTATGCTCTCGAAGAGGCAAGGAAGAACCCTTTACGGATTTGGCGGTTAGGGTTTTATAATCATGTTGTCTTTTATTTCTATAAAGCTGGTGTATTCAAAGTTTGATGTTTGACATAGAAAATCACAAAAAGGTGAGGATTGTAGTTGCAATATGGTAAAATCAATGTTAAATTTTATTGGTAGAATTTAAGAATCCGATGGTTTAATCATAACAACAGTTCAAAATTGGTTTTTAGTTCAAAACCAAATCAAATGATTGCGTCTTCTTAAAAAAATGTATTAATATCAGTAAATCAGAACACTAGTATTTAGGTCTGGGCATTCGGATCTTCAGGTCGGGTTTGGATCGAGTCTTAGATATTTAGATCCAATAGGGTAATTATAATTTTTTGGTTTGGTGTTCTGCCAAAAAAATACCCAAAACACACAAAACCCCTCTGAAAATACTTAAATATCCAAAAAATATTTAAAATTTTACCCAAAATTTAACCCGAAGACATGAAAACATCCAAAGTTTTATCTGACTATCAAAATTATATTTTTAAAATCTAAAATTTTACCTGAAACCCAAAACTATACTCGAAAACTCCAAATCCAAAACTTAAAAAATACCCATAATAAGACCCTATCTATATCCGACCGTTTCGGGGTTTTTCGGATTGTTCCAGTTTTGCTTTTCGAGTTCGATAAAATGCTCATGCCAGTATTCGTATAATCTCCCATATTCTAGAGAGAACGAGAAGACGGAGCTTATCGCTAGCTCTTCTACCCCGGGCTCTCGCCGTGAATTATTGATTCTCGAGCGATGAGAGCTCCGGGAAGCAAAGAAGCTGTCGTGATCGAAACTGGGAAAAAGGCGGGAGAGCCGAATGTTATTACTGTGAATTGTCCAGACAGGACAGGTTTAGGCTGTGATATTTTCAGAGTCATCCTCGATTTTGGCCTTTATATAAAAAAAAGGAGGTACGAATTGTGATTTTTGCTTAAATGCCTTGATTTATCGAGGTTTGGACTTGTGTGATAAGTGAATCTGATTGTTTGTAAATGTAGATGTTACAACGGATGGAGTATGGTGCTACATAGTTTTGTGGGTGGTTCCTCATTATGATTCTCTCATATTGAGATGGCCACATCTCAAGACCCAGCTTGTATCTGTGTGCCCCTCTTGCCCAACCTACTTCGTACTCAATTTGATGTCTCCTTCTCCCACGTCAACTCCTGTTTACTTGTTGAACTTATTCTGCCTAGACCGGACAGGACTCTTGCATGGTACTAACTGAGTTTGAGCTCTCAGTTTAATCCGTCAAGGTGACCACCACGCCTGATGGGAGAGTTCTTGACCTTTTCTTCGTTACATATAACTTGTGAGTGCTTTTAGACAATCTGCTATTTGAATCTAGCATGAATTGTGATTCTTATATGTTTACCATTCTCTGCTCAAGGGATCTTTTACACACAAAAAAGCGCCTAGACGAGACACTAGAGCAGTTTCGTTCTGTCTTGGGAGAATCGTGTCTAAGCTGTGAACTCAAGTTGGCTGGTCCTGAGTATGAATATCAACAGAAAATTCCATCTCTTTCTCCAGCAGTGACTGAGGAATTGTTTATGTCTGAGCAGCTCACAGCTGAAGACATTCACGCACAGGTTCTTAGTGATGATATGATAAAGATGAAGAATTCCTCTGTCACAGTTGACAACTCCTTGATCCCGTCTCATACATTACTCCAAATATGCTGTGTTCATCACAGAGGCCTTCTCTATGATGTATTAAGAACCTTGAAAGACTTTGACGTTAAGGTAATTTTCAAGATATTACTAGTACAACGCTTCTGCTAGGAATGAGATTGCTAATAAAGTTAGAAGAACATTGATGGGTTGGTGAAGACATGTGCAGGGACGTCAGTATGTGATCTGTCATATATGGTATGCATTTGGTTTTTGTATCTCATTGCTTTTAGCTTCATGTAAATGCTTATATCCGTTTGGTATTCCTTGTGTTGTATCGCATTGTTTTTGTAAATTTGCAAAATCTAATTGTCAGCTTTAGTATATCTTGTGTTGTATATCAAGCTGATAGGGTCTTGTGGTACATGAGACAGACTTCACCTCCAATCGCCATCAGAGACTACTTGTATTTGGTTTGGGTAATCAATAAAGGAAGTGTCTCTCTATCACAAGCTTCATAAAAATGAACATGGTTACAGCATAGTGTAAAGGTTACCATAAGGCAATCACCATTATCTTGTTTTAAGTTTTTCACTTGCATAAGCACATCATATTGTGATCAACTCGGGTCCTATAAAATTAAGTCAATTCAAAAGATTTGAAGAACCATTTAGGAATAAAAACTCGAAGCTGCTCAAATATCCCTGAAAATAAATTCAAATTCTGATTCCAAACTGCACTAATTACAAATGAGAAAGATGAACAATTTGATAAAACTAACAGAAACCCTAATTACTAATTCACAAACGGACAATCATACCATCATTTTATTGAAACATGAATATCCAATTTTATTTTATTTTTCTATTTTTGAAAAAAAATTATAATTTTTTTTAAAAAAAAATTACTTCCAATTTTTTAATTTTAGGATTGTTCAAACAACTCGTCGTAGTTTTACTTACTTGTACAAAGTTATAATAGATACTAATGAGTTAGTTATACTTAGTTGTACTGGATTTTACTAGTTATACTGATTACAATGTGTCATACTGAATATTATGTACTGAGTTAGTTAAACCAAGTTATAATGAGTTATATTAGTTATAATGAGTATATAAAGTTATCATGAGTTATACTAGTTATAACTTATACTAGTTATACTGAATACAGATCCAAAGATGAAATAAATAAAATAAAAGAAAATTCTTTTAAAAGGAAAAACAAGAAGAGTCTTAACTGTAAAATTATCAGAATCTTCTTTAACAACCCAAAATCAAATCAAACAGACCCACAACAAGCATAACTCTATATCAGTGAAAACTCAGAATTCTTTTTAACAATCATATATCATAAATCATTCAGAACAACAAAATCCCAAATCCATGAAAAACCAGAATTCCTCGTAAGATTATGTATAGTAATACTTTTTAGTGGTGAAGTGAGCCTCTGATGTAAAGCATATTGAATTTCAATAACTTTGCATTTAGGCACTTGTTAATTCTAATATTAATTGTTTCAGTCTCAAAATTGTAATTTTTTTTTCAAACTTTTGAATATTATTCTTTTAAGATGTTTTTCGCCCTCCCCATATTTTAACCTTGAGTTGTCACTATCTATGTATTTTGTTTACCTTTCCGGTGCGCGGTGCTTCTCCCAAAAATAGCTGTTATATTTTGGAATAAAGTTTTTTCTCGCCTTCTTCTCATGTGAGATGATTTGGTATTTGTTGTAGATCGGGTTTATGAGTTCTAAATTGTGTGGTTGTTTCTCATGGCGTTGGAATTACGAGGATCCTTTGTGGCGAGATGGTTGAGTGACTGAGTCTGTATGGCGACATGGAGGAGAGAGAGGAGCTGCGTGGCAACATGGAGGAGAGAGAGCTTTGTGTGGTGACATGGTAGAGAGAGGGAGGTTTGTGTGGTGACATGGAGGAGAAAGAGAGGGTTGTGTGGCGACACTGAGTTCATGAGGGGTGGTGATGCCTTTCTTCCGTTCTCATTCTCTTTGTTAATCGCCTCGTAGACTTTCATAACTATTTTATTTGTTTTACAAAAAATATTCCGTAAAGATTTCTCTAAAGTTATTTTGCGGGAAATTATCTCATGGATTTTTCTATGAGGTTTTTCCTTGGAAACTTTCTGATCTTTTGTTTTATGGAAGATTGTTTTGTAAAATTCATTATTTATTGCAAAAACCTTCTCCAATCATTTTCATATTTGGATTGAAACTCTTTCATTTCTCATCTGGGATGAAAAACACAAAAAATTTGTTCTTGTATCCTTATTTAAATAAACTTGGCTTATGCGGTGAAGTTTCTTCGATATTTCCAGCTCATATTTATTTAAGGCATATTTTCTCGGAATATTTTAGCCATTGATTTTGTTGTCACCGATTTTGATCCCAACAATTATCCTTAGTTTAGGATTCTAGTTAGCTACTCTATAACACAAGCAGTTAGATCAATTATGTGAAGGATCCTATTAAATCACCCTAGATGTTCTATGTTTCAATAATTCATCAAAACCTAATTAACCTTAAATCTAACAAAGTAGCTACTCAGACATAATTAAGAAAAACATTAAGATAAATTGAATAATTTGCATAAATAGATATAGTAAGAAATATTGGAGTTCCAATACAACTCTCCTAATGAGTCTTTCATCTTCTCTCCAAAAGCTTCTTAGAATAATATAACTATGTTCCTAATTGTGTGTATGTGTTTTTGTTGTTGTGTTTGCTCTAAAACCAAGCTAGAAAACTATAAAAATTAGGTATAAATTCGGCAATGAGAAATTCCATAATATGTGGGAGCTTCTAGGCCTAAGACGGTCTCAGTCCGTCTACTCACACGGATGTCGAGCGACACCAAGGAAGAGTGTCAGTCAACGCTTCTTCTAATCTTGACTCCAACTTCTTATTTCTTGAACAACTATGAGTTTTCTCATTCTTAATCTCTAAAAAGCTTCTTAATATCCACATTGTTCCAAAACATGATTGGACCTAAAAACACTCAAAAATAGATTCCGACACATATATTATACTTTAAAAAGAACTTATAATATGGCTAAAGCTGGTAAAATCGATAGTATATCAACTCTCTCAGACATCATTTGCTTGCCCTCAAGCAAAAACATAGAATAGTCGAGGTTTGAAAATAGCAAGGACTCACATATCTTTTAAACTACTACCATCACCTCTGCAATGTTGCAAGCCACATCAGATCATTGGAAACTTTAAAGGTACTTCCATGTACTAAACATTGGCTTAGCAACCAAACCATCCAGCTATAGCTCAATTGATGGCACCTGACATACCTCTACTGACCTTGCTTTTGAAAATAAAGGTATAGGCTAAATCTTGGGAGTATCGATCACTAAACACTTGGACTCTACTCAAGGCTGGAAGTCATCTTTGAATAACCTCAAGGAATGGTGCTAGAGAGTGGTTAGAAAATAAGTAAAACTGAAAAAGTTAATCTTCCCTTTCTTGACTCTATAAAACAATAAAATAATAAAATTAACTCTCAAAATAAAACACAATACCAGTAACTACATCCGTTAGACTTAAACAACACTGTCCCATTATTATACAGTCTAAGATTGATGAAAAATAAATCATAAGTAAATATTTTAAAAGGAAAATTGCCATACCTTCCTCAGATCCTTTTTTAAACATAAAAATAAGTAAACACGAAAAATCAGTAAAAATGAATATAAAACCAAATTTAAAACTTACTAATGGGTTGCCTCTCATTCAAAGCTTGTTTATAGTCTTTAGCTTAACTTTATAGAGGTTTTGGGCTAGTATGAAGGTAAAAGAGTATTTGTTGGGAAACAAGTATCATCTTCTTTGCTCATCTCGAACCAGGTACCAACAAAGCTTTTTATGACTTTTTCTCCTCTAGTTATGTGTTCTTTCTGTCTCTGGATATGTGTTCTTTCTGTCTCTGGATAATACTATGAGTGTAATCTACCTTCAGCTCTAGTTCTTCCATACATTTGCTCAACCATCCAGTCCTCTGAAGAAATCATCAAACATTCTCTCCTGGTCCGTAACAGCTTCACCACTTACCATAATTTATCATATAATGGCACTCACGTGGTGCTTCTTTCCAGACTCACTTTTTCTTTTAATCATTGCTTCATGTTTCCTTACAGCTTCACTAGTTTGAACCACATGAGTTTCTATCTTCTTTACATGGGTGCTGAGGGATTCAAACTTGTCTTTTAGATTGGTGTATACAACATATATCTTCCCACTGGAAATTCACTGTCAATTTCTGTTATCCTTAAAAACCTGATCAATCATTACTTCTAGTGTGCTTTCTTGAGTTGCTGGTACATGATTTTGATAAGAAGAGGCTCCATAGTTCATGTTGTTGATGTTGCCGAAAAGTTTCTGGTACTGGGAACCTTGGTTGTAATTAACCCTTTGACAAGTGCCATTGAAATTTATGTTTCCACTCTGATTCCCAAATCTCTCACTCTAGGTACTAGTACCACTGATGTAGTTTACATCTTCTTCATTGCCTTTACCATTGGCGGAATCAACAACTTCCACTTCTTCTGCGAAGCTAACCTGTTTCCTAACCTGTTTTCTGAGAAGCTTATGACTTTTACTTCATTCATATGTTCCTTATCGAAGCTGGCAGACGATTTCCTCTTCTCAAAATCAGTGTTTTTGGTATTATTGCTAGACCCCAAGTTCTCAATAACTTTTACAGCTTCTTCTGGATTCCTAGTGTTGAAGTTTGCCTTACTAGCTGTGTCTAGAGCCTCTGAAAAAGGTACCTAGCAGCTGTAACTCGTTGAACTCATGGTCTGGACAATTTCTCTGATATGACTTGAATATGATCCAGGAGCTTTTGAAAGATTACGTAGGCTCCTGAGTGAATGTAGCAATCCTGTTTCTCAAGTCCTTAGATCGCGCATCATCAAAGAAATTATGCATGAAAGATTTTTTGATGTCAATCCATGATGTAAGAGATCATAGTGGTAGCTACTTAAGCCAGTACGAAGCATCTTCAGAAAGTGAGTACTTGAAGGTCTTAAAAAGAAGGTAGTCATCATGGACTCTATTGGCTTTGATATGAGATAATAAATCCTCGAACAACTCCATATTGTCCATTGGATACTCATGTGGGTACCCATGATAAGGTGTCTGTCCCACAAGTATAAAATAAGCAGGCTTCAGATTGAAATCGTGCCTCTGGAAAGTAGGAGGATGAATTGCAGATCTGTTGGCGTAGTAATTATCTGGACGATTGTAATCACCCAAGGTGTGGGGTCGAGCGGTCTGGGCATTCTCAGCATTTGCAGCTCGAGCATTGACTGCAGCATTCTCAACATTAGCAGCTTTTGGAATAGGGATTACAACCCCATGATCATCTACTCTCTGACCTGCTGCATTACGTAGATGACCTCCAGGGTCATGCAAGTCTTTATTCTCATTCCATATTAGCACAAGAGTCGCAGCCATGTTGCTTGTTTGCGGGTTGGTGGCGATCGATGCTCAAGAGGTGTCGATCGCTACTCACTCACAAGTGGTGTCGATCGCTACTCACTCACAAGTGGTGTCGATCGCTACTCACTCACAAGTGGTGTCGGTCGACAAAGAAGAGGTATCGATCGATGATGCTCGCTTTTCCTTGCGGATTGTACGTTCAAGTCTGGTAGGTTCTAATAAAAGCTCTTTCTCTTTATTATTTATGGTGTTGTTGGGAATGCACCTGAAAGAACAAAAAAAAATTATGTAGGTAATCAAAAACAAAAATAAAAACCTTAACTAAAATTATGAATCAGGTCTAATGGCAAATCCAATGCTCCACGGCAATGATGCCAATTTTGATGCAAGCTTAAATTACCCTAGAGCTTATCTTCTCTCTCAAATAAGAGATCAGATTGTAGTACTTATGGATCAAGTTCACAGAGAGCGTGGATACATAATAAACTATGAGAAATCTAGATTAAGCTTGGAAATAAATATAAAAGCAGTAAATAAAGTAAGAAGTAAATAGATAAATAGTTGGTTGTAAGATATATGGAAAAGAAGTTAGACTTGGGATTTCATGTTATCAGAATTATGAGTTATAGATGTTAAGGGTGTTTGATGTACCATCCTAGAATTTGAATGCAATAGTAAGATATGCAGCTCCCGCTGCGAGTCTAATCAGATGTCTAAATCTTATATTCAAGATTTCGCATATGAATAAAGAACAAGTGTCCATCGATACTATATCGATACTTCTTTAGGCAAACATTAACTCTCAGATTGATATGTTTACTAAGTAATTAAACCAATTTTCGCATGCGCTAGTAACCTAGCTATGAAGAATTATATTCAAATTTTAAAAATCACTTTCACAGTTGTTAGTTATCCTAAATTTAAAGTTCTAATTAGGTATTCTAGAACAGTTAGATTAATTCTTTAAATGATCCTTTTAACCATTAAAGATGCTCGGGAATGCACTTGAGATGAAGACAAGTTGGTCCAGCTATTTGATTTTGATTAAAGTAATTAATAAAGGCCCCATAAGGCTTCGTGTCTTTAAAGGCCTTCCAAAAGAAAGAAAGAATCCTTCTCTCTTTCTTTGCAACTCCTATTCGGTTCCAGTGGTAACGTGCGCGTGGTATACTATCGTGCACGTCGAAGCAGAGACAAAGTAAAGAAGAAGAAGAAGAAGAAGAAGCGGGGAAGCTAAATCGGGAGTGGCGCATTTTAGCAGTCCGCCATATCCTTCGGTGTCGCTTTCTCCTCCCCGATTACATCGGTCTCTTCTCTTCTTCCGGTAAATGTTTTCTTCTTCTTTCTCGGCAGAATTTGTTTTTTTTTTGTTTTTTGATCTATTCGTTTTGGATGAAAGAAAGATGTATATAGTTTGATCTCTGAGCTTTTTCTCGTTTAGAATCGATGGCTGCTCCACCAGCTAGGGCCAGAGCCGATTACGATTATCTCATAAAGCTTCTTTTGATTGGAGATAGCGGTATGTCATCTCTCTCTCAGTATCCTCCATCTTTTTGTTTCTCGGGATCCTCGCACATGGTCCTGAATCGGTCTCTATGTAGTGTGATGATGATGTTTCTGAGTTGCAGGTGTGGGTAAAAGTTGCCTCCTCCTACGTTTCTCCGATGGCTCCTTCACCACTAGCTTCATTACCACCATTGGGTTTGTCTTCCAGAATTCATTCTATATGTTTAACAAATTCAACCAGCCTATTAATCTATCTGTTCATTCTTGCCTTTGATGTAGCATTGATTTTAAGATAAGAACCATTGAGCTTGATGGCAAACGTATCAAGCTCCAGATTTGGGACACTGCTGGTCAAGAACGCTTCCGCACCATCACCACTGGTCAGTTCTCTTCTTTTTTTCTAAATATAAATTTGTTTGCTTAGAGGCTGCTCAAATTAGGTAGACTCTAGTGGAGATAAGCACCTATATAGATACTTACAGGTGCCATGATCTCTTGTAAAGAGAATGACTTGTTTGCAAGGTCTTGTATACTTGATGTGTGTTCTATTCGGTACTTGATTTCTACTTGTCCTTTTTGCATTTTGATAGCTTATTACCGTGGGGCAATGGGCATTTTGCTAGTGTATGATGTCACAGACGAGTCCTCCTTCAATAGTAAGGCCACCTCCTTCAAAGCCATTCACTTACGGCTTTTTATAAACAATTCCTTAACTCAAAAGGGTCATTTCTCGACGTGTTTGCAGACATAAGGAACTGGATTCGGAATATCGAACAGCACGCTTCAGATAATGTTAACAAGATCTTGGTAGGGAACAAGGCTGACATGGACGAAAGCAAGAGGGTATGATCTTTTATCCCACTTCATGATTCACGGCTGGTCCTAAATAATAGCATGGTTTCTTGGTGCTTTCAGGCTGTACCTACTGCCAAAGGTCAGGCTCTTGCTGATGAGTACGGAATTAAGTTCTTCGAAACTGTAAGTCTAAACAATTTTCTCAATCCTTAGATTTCACAGATGCCGTAAACTAGATTGTAGTTTACGTAGCTGTATGTATATGCGTCTTGTTGCAGAGTGCCAAGACAAACCTAAACGTGGAAGAAGTTTTCTTCTCCATTGGGAAGGACATAAAACAGAGGCTTTCTGACACTGACTCCAAGGCTGAGGTTTGTCACATCTCAGCTTGCGTTGTTCCTTATCGTCATTCAAACGCATTGTTTCATATTTTGTTCGTCAATTGCAGCCTGCGACGATCAAGATAAGCCAAACGGACCAGGCAGCTGGAGCCGGGCAAGCCACACAGAAGTCTGCATGCTGTGGAAGTTAATAAAGTTTTTAAATTGAAATGATTAAAGTGAAGATGTCGTGAGGTCCTTGTGTAATTTTTGTTTTTGTTCCAACATTCCTGGTTCATTCTTTATTGCCTTTCCCTATTTGTACCAAGGTTTAATCCAAACTTGTATTCTTCAAAAACTTTTCTCTCCAACCTTTTTCTAAAACTTTTTTCTCAACCTCTCTTTAAAGCAGCTTCGATCTTGCCTCTCCGCCGTTGGCAGCCCGCATGGATTCTAGGGTTTTTGTTTGTACCAAGTTTTCTTCGATTTACTAGATTTTGTTTTTTGTCATATTAATTATCTATTATTTTATTTGGATTTTTTATTAAATTAGGTGTTTTTTTTCACCATGTGCAACAATAAAAATTTTCAAATTTAAATTATATTTACAAATAAAATTCTGTTAATATTTTAGATTGGGCAATTTTCTCAAATTGTCATTTTAAAGTTTTAACACAAAATAGACTTCAAAAAAGAAAATGACTAAAATAACACTTTTTGTTTTAAAAAATTTAATTTTTATTTTTTAATATATGAAATTCACCTCCAAAATTTTACTCCTTAATTCTAAACCCTAAGTTTAGATTATTTAACTTTAGGGTTATAAAATGTATATTTACCTCTTTAATGAAACGTTTTGGTTATCTTCTTCTTTGTATGCTATTTTAGTGAAAATAAACTAAAAAGAGTTATCCTAGGGAATTTCTCTCGTAAATTTTATTATTTTCCTACCAAAGCTTTAATATAAATTTAAATTTAGTTAAACTTAAAATTAAGATAAAATAAACGTTTTGATTTATTTTAATTTATATTTAAGAAGTATATATATATTATTTAAAAAAATTATAATTATAGATATATTTTATTTATTTCTTTTGGTTAATGTATATTAAATCAATTTGTATAAATTCTTTAAAATTATATGAAATTATTTATAATTATCAAAAAATAAAATTAAATAGAATTTATAAAATTTATAAATATAAATAGGAAAAATATGGTGTTACAATTAAAAGTTTATATTTCAAAAAATAATTGTATAAAATTTTGAAAATATTGCTTAGTAATTCACGGCTGAACCATCAGGATCTATCAAATGTTCCATGATCTATCAAATCCAACATTTAAGCATTGGATCACATGGTCGGCTTGCAGCCATGGTCCATTATCCGGTCTTAAGACCAAGATACTCGATTGTTTATGGAGAAGGAAGAAGAAAATAGTCAAGTAGAGAGACAAGGATGTAACCACTTTCAACCGCTTAACCATAGAGTCGATCAGTCCGATCGAGTCTATGGACAACGGCCTAGCCGGTTCACCCACCCACCTTAGACGTGCGCTCCGGTGTTCCAGTCGCAAAACACTTTTCTTTCTCTCTTAGATACATGTTCGGATCGATCTTCCAGACACTGTGGTCGGATCGACTTCTAGGTTTGGTTCAGATCAAGTCTCCCTTTCAAATCGCCCAAGTTCTCTCCGTTCAGATTGCTTTTCTTTCTAGTCGATTTTGGTGTTTCCTTAGGGAAAATCCATGTCAAAATTGATCTGCATGCCTTGTATTTATAGAGATGACTCAGCCAAACTGCTTTGGGCAAAAACGTGCATTTTGATAACCGTTTGCGCAGTTATCCAGACGCGCCTCTTCGACTAGGAACCATCCAACCGCATCGCACCCAGACACACCTCTTCGACTAGGAACCATCCAAACCGCTTCGCACGTTTCCCACATGTGCCAAGGCTTAATCGACCGCTGCACCTGATCCAGCCACGATTGAGCAAAGGTTCACTTGTCCAAACATTCTCGACCATCAGAGCCATAACCACCCCGACCCGTTTAACCGGCCCAATCATCGAACACTCCTCCCAGCTGAGTTGAGCTTCCCGACAGTTGGTCCAACTGACTGAGCTCGTTCTACTAGCTGATCGAGCTAACTTTGCATGACTGAGCTCACTCCAGCTCGCCCAGCTTATCCAGCTCGTCCATCTCGCCCAGCTCGTTCAGCGCGCCCTGCTCGCCCAGCTCGTATCACTCTTTTCTTAACTCGGTCCAGCTTCTTTTCCTTCTTCTCATGGCTAAGTATTGATCATCACTCAGACTTAACCCTTTGTTCAGACCATGGAACGCTTGCCTTTAGTCTTTCGGCCATATTGCACGTTCCCTCGTCCAATGGCCTCGTCCAAGGATCTTTCCTTCTGACCATGACATACTTCAATTTCAAACTAACACTTTCTTTATTTTAAACCAAAGTCTTACAATAACCTAACTTTAGGAAGCGTTCTGCTCCTAGTTCTGGAGATTGGGACCTTGTTATCTCGAAAAGGTCTAAGGCAGACAATGGACTGAGTTCTCGAACTTATGCGTCAGCCTCTACTTGAAAGGGCGAGTATGCTTTCTCTTTCAATTTTACGGGAACACTCCTCTCGCTAATGATGGAAAGACTTGGGCATACCTCAGTTTCCCAGACAAAATGTTTGTTGGAAATTACCTTTATGAAGGTGTTTGCCGATCTAATGTCGAGGTAAGTGTTTTAACTGATTTAATTTTGGCGATTCAGTGTGCTTTTTGTGTTGACTTTGACATTGATTTTTGTTTTGTTTGACTTAGCATATGAGCTGGTTGAATCATAACCAGGCTTTCTATGAGTATAAGATCCGGGAAGCTCAAGGAAAGGTGCTCGTGTGATGAGAAAGAGGCACTCTGATGTAAGGATGAGTTGTAGGAAAATCAAGCTAAGACCAGGAAGTGTCTGCTTGTAACACCACTCTAGAGGCTAAGCTTTAGCAACTGGAGGGCGTCGAGCAGACCAAGAAGATCAGAGAGCTTGAGGACTTGAAGTTTGGTCTTCGTGACCTCATCGAAGTGGGGAAGCGCGAGCTGGGGAAGAAACTAGGATCACGGCCAAGAAGTGTGAGTCCGATCACATAAAGGATCTAGCAGATACATGACAAGAGAAGGAAAAGCTCGGCAATCAGCTTGCATTAGCGCAAAAGGCTCATGCAGAGGAGCTTTGGAAGTTGTCTGCGTTGAGGGCTAAGGAGATGCAAATCGACATGATCACATAAGCTTGGGCTGATTCTGAGGCCGTTCAACATAATGCCTTGTTGATGTCTCAGGCAGTCGCCAAGACTGGTCTGATGATGAGCTGGCCGATAGGGGGATAACAGGCCTCAAGGAAGATAAAAAGTTATGAACGGAAGCTCATAATAATTCCCATAAGAATTCTCAGGCGGATCTCAACGAGACATAAGTCATTCAGCGTATACCCATATAGAGATCTAAGGTTTTTCCCAATTTCAGATGGCACTAATTGTAGCAATCTTCAGCTGATATCGGTTCCCGAGCTGATGTCTTCTCTTGATGACGAGGTCCGGACTGGGTTTGGTCAAGCCCGACCATTGTCCGATCTACTGGGAATCAGGCTGAGGACCATCCTATTGATCAGAAAATGGCTGACACGGCAGCTGCGGGAGAGCCGTTGGTTATCAACCAGTTTGGCTCAAATCTTTCTACCATCTCTACCGCAGTCGCTTCTGCTTCTACCTCATTTGTGTTAGTTTGGGAATAGGCATTGCATAGCATTTTTATATTTTTTACTTGTATATTTGATATACTTGAAGTGTCTGGGGGGATTTTTATCAAAAGACGTGCCCCAAAGGGTTTTTATCCGAATCATATGTTTCTCAATGTTTTTGTTTTATATGTTTTGTTTTTGCGTTTTACCAAGTCTTGTCGCAAGTATGTATAAACAACGCAGAATGCAGGAAAGCCTGGCTTAATTCCTGGTTAAACTGGGTGCAAAACATGGTTTGGCCTACCCTGCAATTCATAATCGGTTTTAGGTACGAGTGTTTTGGCTTATTCGGTAACCACTTTTGTGTTTATTATGATGCTTGGTTGTTTATGTTTTCCTCAAGTGTTTGTGGAATAGGGTCCGACTTTCTGTTAAAAAGCGTGATTAAGCTTACGTGGGACGCGATGAGTGATCTTAAAAGATTCTTTTCATGGTAAGAGTGTCGTTTCCCCAAGGCACATTTGAGAGATGCGCAGATCAGATCGGCAGTCGCCTCGCCAGGAAACTGATTTTAAAGAGCTGAGAACTCCAGGCCAAGGGGCTTGTAAATGTATAATTTTGTGAGTGAATAGAGCAAAGGAGCTTGGTGAGTGGAAGAGCTCGTAGGGTTAGATCGCTAGAGCATATGAGCTTGTTTGTTAAATAGTTGGTATGTCAATAGAGCTAGAGAGATTGCTTTTGCAACAAATATATTTTTTGTTTTATTAATAAATATGCTCATAATGGGCTGTCTACGTACTTAAAATGGGATCAAGCCTTATCACAGTTCACTTTATTACAAAGCATGAGGTTCAAGGAACCATGTTTGACCTTTTTTCTCCCTGCTTGGCTTTTGTACTGATATCTTACTCATTCATACTCTGTTTTGCCTTCTCTTCAAGCTCTAGTTGATTAGATCTATTGTACTGGCGTTCGTGGATGTAACACATTCTTGTTGTCTTGTGACTTCTGTGGATTTTTGTTGCTCCCTCTAGTGTTGGAAACGTGATGCATTGATGGCAATTTGATGGCACAACTCTCATTTTGTTTATCCAAGGAGTTCTGAGGATGGCATTGTACATGTCAGGAAAATCAATGATTGTAAACATTTTATCTAGCAAGATACCACCAACATAGGTGGGAAGTCTAATGGTTCCCAAGGGACTCTATGATGAGCTGTTAAAACCCATTAATGGTTGTTTAGACGGCTTGATTTCAATGAAGGTTTGTCATTTCTATTTTGTCCAAAGTGTCTTTGTAAATGACATTAACCAGCTCCCGGTGTCAACTAACGACCTGGTGATCTCACAGTCTTCTAGCATTATTCTTATGATCAGTGCATCCTTGTGTGGCCACTCCAAGTTCTCTGTTTCTTCTTCCGTAAAATCTATGATTGTATCGTCTTCTGTTATCTCCCTTGACCCTGTGGCTCTCGTGGATAAGGTGCTTACTCTCCTGCCATATCCTTTTCTTTCTCTAATGTGTCATCGCAGAAAGGGTTTCCTCCCATTATCATGTTGACTCTTTTCCTTATGGTCGGCGCGCCTGGTGCATTATTTTTTAAAAAATATTTTTCTTCCCGATCTCTCTTGGAGGTATCCGAGCTTTCATTATTTTTGGATTACACTCTTTGAGCTTGGTCAATGCTTCTTCGTGGAACCGTGAGTAAAGGTAATACCAGAAGGCGTGACACTATTAAGTGGTGTGTCCTCTTCTATCGTGGTAGGTGCAGTATTTGTTGTAGCTGTCTTTTTACCATCTTCTCGATTCCATGTATTTGACATTGATATGTTTGACCGAGGTTTTGAAGTTTTTTTCATGCATCATCAGATTTCCTGTCCTGCTCCTCGTCCGAGGTCAGAAATACTAAAACATGAACCTCAATTCTTAAATCCTATATTACATGTGGAAAATCTCAGTAACCCTGTGGATCATTCTTGAAACATAGATTTGATTAATGCATGCATTCACTCGGATGATGTAAAAATCATCAAAGGTTTGTTGATAACTCGTATCTCTAATCAAGATTCTTATGGGTGACATTTTTTTTATGTATCGAGTAAATATACAGTTAAATCAAACTATAAGACTGAAAAATGTACCCGGATAGAAGAACCGGGTGGTGTTTTATGTACCAGATACCAAATCTGTATTGACATTTGCATGGAAGTTAATATGCCCACTAAAGTTACAGCATTTTGTTTGGAAGATCATATCGGTTATCTTACCAGTTACTAAAAATCTGCAATCGTGAGACGGTGAAATAAATGTGCAGTGGAGGATGAATCACTTAATCAAATATGGTTATTACGATGGAGCTTGGAGAGAAAAAAAAATTTACCAGCCAAAGATGGTATTTTACCACATACTTAGATAATCATATGATGGGGGCAATGAATGTCTGAAGAAGCTTATCACTTTTACTTGCGAAATTTGAAGTTTGGATTCATACAATGGAGTGTATGAAAATCCTACAAATCAAGTAGGTGACATTCACAATAGACTGTCCACAATTGGTGAAGATGATATCGACACCAGAAGAATTGCCAGCTTTTACTACCCATCTTGACGAATTTCGATGATGTAAGGAATTCTTCCATAACTTCTCGATCATGCATATACCAAGAGCATATAACACAATGGCGGAAAAAATTCACATGGTACTTGGAGTTCTCCTTCTGATTTGCTATATGTTGACTCGGTACCTCCGGTTTGGTTTTCCGAATCAATAGTTGCTAATACATAGATTTAAGTTATTGTTTTTATAAAAAGTATATGAGTTTTACTATAAATTTATATTTTAGGAATTTATGTACAATAAGTAATCTAAAATTAGTTTACAAAATTTAGATATATTTTTATTGAAAAGAAACACATGTTAATCTGATGTGTTTTTAAAAAATATTTCCCCTCTAAAATTAGTTTACAAAAAATATTTACCTTCCAAACCAAAAATAATTGAAAAGAAATACATGTTAATTCTGAAGTTGAAATTGTTGAGCCATATTTTCCTTCTCTCATCAGTTAAAGTTTCTTTTTCTTCGATATCGTAAAAAGCTTCTTCAAGGTGTTGTCTCTTCAGTTGGCCTTGTGGTTTTTCCTGTTTTGGTTTGAAGAAATAGAATGAGTGAATTGGATTGGGCTGCTTCAGGTTCAAGAATATGTTGTGAAGGGACTTTTAGTTTCATTTATGGTTGTTGTTTTGCTTCTTTTTTGTTTTGTTTTGGATTCCAATCTTTAAATTTCCCGTTTAGAGTTTTAATTCTCCTATTCAGTCGGGACTAATGATTCTTTGTGGTTATCTCCTATGGTCCTCTCTATAAGTGCCTCCCTTGTTGCTGCCTAAGCTTACTGTATTTCCCGGTTTCAAAGGTAAGTTCAGCTCTGTTTGAGTTTGCTCACAATTTTGATTAAGAGTTAAACTTTTATCTTTTTAGTGTTTGTTGTATTTTTAGAGGTTGTTTGTTATGCTTACCGATTTGTGATTTTGAAAAAAGTAATTTTTATCTGGCTTAGTTTATAATTCTTGGTTTCAAAATTAATATAATTTACTAGATGACAAAAAAGTAGAAAAGTAAATTTTGATGTCTTTTTTTTTAACTCAGTCATCAGTTCCAATAACGTTTAACATAAATTAATTTTTCTAAAAAATAATTTATTTTGTAAATCAAATATTAAACGTGGCAGATCTAATGTTCCAGTGAAAAATGGAAACAATTACCCGAACCGTGTAATGGCTAGATTATCACCGAACCTAAGATGTTTCCTTTTCTCCCGAACCTAATTGAAAAAAGGAAATAGAGAAACTTGAAACCAAAGTAAGCGGCTTATAAATACTGAGAGCCTCGTCGTTGGTCTGAGTCACAAAACCTCAAGAGAAACCGAGAGTGAGAAAGAAAGATGAAGAGATCTATGTCTTGTTCCAATAACACCTGCAGTCGATTTGGTCTATGGGATGACGACAACTACGAATCGAACCGTGCTCACAAGAAGTCTAAAACAGAGGGCGTGGATGCTGATTCGTCGACCAAGACGAGCCCTTTTGAGGAACACATGAACGAAGGCAATAACAGTCGAGAAGGAGATCTTTGGGTGTTGACTCGTTATCTAGGGAAAGGCGCATACGGCTCTGTTCACTTAGCCGTAAGAACGAGCAAGGGAAAAGGAGAGTATCTTCCTCCAGAGATGGTAATCAAAACAAGCGACTTCTCACAGGCTTCACAACTCAAGAACGAGAAAAGATTCTTAAAACTTCTCGAAAATAACCCATACGTTGTCTCCTACTACGGAAAAAAGATCACAGTTGACAAGAAGAAGAAGAAGATGTTATACAACACGATTCTCGAGTACTGTCCCGGTCAATGCCTCGCTAAGCACATCAAACGCCACCAAGGTGTCGGGTTACCAGAAGCAGATGTGAAGAGATTTGCTGTCGACATCTTGATTGGTCTCATGCTTACCCATGCGAAGAATATCATCCACTGCGACATAAAACCAAAGAACATCTTACTCGCGGACGATGTTACAGGATTCAGAGGACCTAATGGTTTTTTGGCCAAGATCTCTGGTTTTGGGAAAGCGATGGAGAAAGGGTCGAGTGAGTACGGTGACGATGGAAGGGGTCATAGGAGAGGTACGACACGGTTTATGTCGCCGGAGCTTATAGGGGACAAGATATTGGACTATGGTGCGGATGTTTGGGCCTTTGGATGTACGGTTCTTGAGATGTTGACAGGAGAACGGGTTTGGAGTGAGCATGGAGAGCTTCTTTGGGAAGATTGGATAACTCTCATCGGTGTAAGCGATATGGTTCCATATGTCCCTGATACTTTGTCTGAAGAAGCTAAAGATTTTCTGTCAAAGTGTTTGGAGAAAGACCCCTCCCAAAGGTGGGATATTGATAGCTTGATGAAACATCCGTTTCTTAGTTGGAAAAACGAATACACTGAAGACGTGGAAGAGGAAGAAGAAGAAGAAGAAATATTTGAAGAAGTAGAAGTAGAAGAAGAAATATTTGATGCAGAAGAAGATATATTTGAAGAAGATATATTTGAAGAAGAAGAAGAAGAAGTAGATATATTTGATGAGGAAATAGAAGAAGGAGCCATTGAAATAGATGAAGAATACCCTAAAGCGGAGGAGTCGGAAGAAGAAGATCTATGATGACAAGATAAAAGGATGGATGTCCATGTCAATTAGTCTTGTTTCATTATTTGTTTTATTACTGCAAACATGGGTTGATTATAAGAACAATATATTTCCAGTTGCAGTGAATTAATTGATTTTCCTAAAAGCTTGATAAGAATATATCTATTCAGTTTCAGTTGTACTTAATTTTCGTCAGTAGACCACAAATTTCATCGAATATTAAACAAAAACTGAATTTTACTGATTAACAATAAGCCGAAACAGAATGTACTGACAAGATGTGATGTCTAAAACCAAATAGGTCGTGTGTCGGTAGTATGTATATGATAAAAGGAGTAAACGTGAACTTGTTTAGATGATTCCAGTTCTGCAATACACAATCTTGTTTGCAATAAACAACCAAAAAGTTGGGGGGTCTAATGAAAGTGTTGACTCTCTTGGCCTACATGGGGTATGTCGGCTATGATGTCAGGAATGAATACAAGGGTATTGTTTCCTTCAACCTTCTTCGTTCGCAGAGTCAGTACAAGAGTTATGACGAGTTGGTAGTGGTCAAGCTTGTTTCCCGGTGGACCACTGAGTGTTTTGAGTACCTGCGTTTACTGCTTCTGAAACCTTTATCTCCTCCAAGTGTTAGTGGTTGAAACCCATACGCTAGCTTAGACCAGGAACAAAGAAAAGGAGAATCATACAGAGATCGAGCTTGTCCCCTATGTATAGTAAACTTTAAGGCAAATTAGAATCTCAAGAACAAGTTTCAGGGAAAACTAATAAGGAACAATTACTCCAAATACGAGTGACATATACTGAAGTCACAAGAAGTTACCATCTACAAATGAGTCCACATGAAACAAACCAAACAGGTTCCAAGAAATTACAAAGGAAGCATATCACAATGTTTATAAAATTTTCACAAGATGTGGTTTAGTGTAACTTGCAAATTAAATCCAATCATTCCTTCCTTTTTCTTATATATATGTATAAGTAAAGAGATCATACGCATAGAATTTTGAAAGGTCATTATACAGAAAAGGGTCATCTAGAAAAGAGAGACATTGCTACTCCAAATATGCCTACTAAACTTCTAAAGTAATCACAAGAAACAATGAACAAGTTTCAGGGAAAGGACATAAGGAACAATTACTCCAAATTCAAGAGACAATTACAGACCACAAGAAACAACCGAATCCAGAAGAAGCAAATGGATACTCTGATCCCAAACACAGATAAAGGAGGCAGATCACAATGTTAACGGTTCAGGTATTTTCCAAATAGATCCAATCTTAACCAAGAACATTCCTTATATTTTCTAATAGATATAGATTGATTGTTAAAGAGTGCATAGACATAGTCACATATCGGTTTTTTACAACTGCAGAACCTTATTTGTTGTGGTAACCGCTTAGACAAATATACAAATCCAAAATTTTAAGCAAAAAGTCATAACGGATGACTTTTTTGACAAAATCAGAAAAAAAGTTGCCATGATCAGACAACAAATAGAAGTCAAAAGCTCCACTCAGTTTCCCGTTTTCGGACCTAAAAAGTAAGGAACTAGTAATAATATTACGAAAGATCGAATCTTAATTACAGCATCCAATCATAAAAATAAAATGGAGACAAGAGGAAGCTGAGCGATTCCGTACATAGTTAGAGACTGAGATATTTCGAACTATGAAACACAGGAGAAGACGGTGTAATCAGCCACAAGGCCCATAGTTTGGGGGCAAAAGAGTGCAAATGGTGGAACCTTTACATTAATACCGAAAATGGTTCAACTTTTTTTTTTTTGTCAATTTATTAAAATTGAAATACAAATTAGAATTAACCTTTATTTCACCATCAATATTACAAAATCTGCCACTNTTTCAGTTGTACTTAATTTTCGTCAGTAGACCACAAATTTCATCGAATATTAAACAAAAACTGAATTTTACTGATTAACAATAAGCCGAAACAGAATGTACTGACAAGATGTGATGTCTAAAACCAAATAGGTCGTGTGTCGGTAGTATGTATATGATAAAAGGAGTAAACGTGAACTTGTTTAGATGATTCCAGTTCTGCAATACACAATCTTGTTTGCAATAAACAACCAAAAAGTTGGGGGGTCTAATGAAAGTGTTGACTCTCTTGGCCTACATGGGGTATGTCGGCTATGATGTCAGGAATGAATACAAGGGTATTGTTTCCTTCAACCTTCTTCGTTCGCAGAGTCAGTACAAGAGTTATGACGAGTTGGTAGTGGTCAAGCTTGTTTCCCGGTGGACCACTGAGTGTTTTGAGTACCTGCGTTTACTGCTTCTGAAACCTTTATCTCCTCCAAGTGTTAGTGGTTGAAACCCATACGCTAGCTTAGACCAGGAACAAAGAAAAGGAGAATCATACAGAGATCGAGCTTGTCCCCTATGTATAGTAAACTTTAAGGCAAATTAGAATCTCAAGAACAAGTTTCAGGGAAAACTAATAAGGAACAATTACTCCAAATACGAGTGACATATACTGAAGTCACAAGAAGTTACCATCTACAAATGAGTCCACATGAAACAAACCAAACAGGTTCCAAGAAATTACAAAGGAAGCATATCACAATGTTTATAAAATTTTCACAAGATGTGGTTTAGTGTAACTTGCAAATTAAATCCAATCATTCCTTCCTTTTTCTTATATATATGTATAAGTAAAGAGATCATACGCATAGAATTTTGAAAGGTCATTATACAGAAAAGGGTCATCTAGAAAAGAGAGACATTGCTACTCCAAATATGCCTACTAAACTTCTAAAGTAATCACAAGAAACAATGAACAAGTTTCAGGGAAAGGACATAAGGAACAATTACTCCAAATTCAAGAGACAATTACAGACCACAAGAAACAACCGAATCCAGAAGAAGCAAATGGATACTCTGATCCCAAACACAGATAAAGGAGGCAGATCACAATGTTAACGGTTCAGGTATTTTCCAAATAGATCCAATCTTAACCAAGAACATTCCTTATATTTTCTAATAGATATAGATTGATTGTTAAAGAGTGCATAGACATAGTCACATATCGGTTTTTTACAACTGCAGAACCTTATTTGTTGTGGTAACCGCTTAGACAAATATACAAATCCAAAATTTTAAGCAAAAAGTCATAACGGATGACTTTTTTGACAAAATCAGAAAAAAAGTTGCCATGATCAGACAACAAATAGAAGTCAAAAGCTCCACTCAGTTTCCCGTTTTCGGACCTAAAAAGTAAGGAACTAGTAATAATATTACGAAAGATCGAATCTTAATTACAGCATCCAATCATAAAAATAAAATGGAGACAAGAGGAAGCTGAGCGATTCCGTACATAGTTAGAGACTGAGATATTTCGAACTATGAAACACAGGAGAAGACGGTGTAATCAGCCACAAGGCCCATAGTTTGGGGGCAAAAGAGTGCAAATGGTGGAACCTTTACATTAATACCGAAAATGGTTCAACTTTTTTTTTTTTGTCAATTTATTAAAATTGAAATACAAATTAGAATTAACCTTTATTTCACCATCAATATTACAAAATCTGCCACTGTCCTTTAATGATGTCGGTTTATAATAATACTAAACCAGCAAACTATAGTTACATACTAAACCGGAAATAGGTTATTCCAAAACCAGTTATTTATCGGTTTTGTATTGTCTGTAAAGTCAAATCCTATCTTTCCAAAATTCCATTCACTACTTTTATATACCAATTGTGTAAGTGTTTCAAAACCAATCATTTCTCTGTTTAGTATTGTCTGCTGAATGAAATCCAATACAAACATTCCATCCAGTATATATCATGATTATTCATGCATGTAATTATACATGAACTGTTTCTCATCTAAGTATTGTTTTAATAGATACCATATGTTTTTGCTACTGCTTTTGTTACATTTGTGTGTTTCTCAGTTGTTCTTACGCACCATTTTTTGATAAACAATCGTATGGTTTGAATAATATACAAAATATATAAAATACTGAATTTGATTAGTTAATATAAAAAGATTAGGTTTTCGGTCTACCAAATCTTAACTAATAATTTCGTGAGAGAAGTAAAATCAATAACATTCCTAAAACCTTTCCTGTTTTAAAGCAATCATTATAACTAAAATAATAGTAATCCTATCTGCACATTTTTTCTTTTAAAGATTCAAATCCGCTTAATTAACACAGTAATTCCTGGAAATTATGTTTGACATATCCAAAAAACAAATATCTTTTTAACCTTTTAACAATAAAAATTGTATATTTAATTATTCAGAAATGTATATTTTGTTTTCCATGTGTTGAAATCACAACTGAAAATATATTTTGTTAATATTTCTTATTTAAACTAACCACTCGGATCAAACTATTATATCCAAGGTCTAATGGGCTGATTGCTGAGTTTTAGATTACTATGTCCCAAGTTACAATTATCATTTAATTTGTTTTTTGTATGATTGTTATCATTTTACAATAAAAATTAATGATAGTTATATACAATTATATGTTTATATGTATTTTAAACACATTCAGTAACAACATAAAATTCACTTGTATAATATAAATTCTGTAATACCAATTGTTTTAATAATACTGTACATTTTTATTAAATAAAATAAAATTTATAATTTAATTAGATAACTATGTATTGTTAATCTTGGTTTAAAATTTTTAAATATAATCACGAAATTTTTCAATATATAAATTATTGTTATCGTATAACTACATAATTGATCTAACACATTAAAAAAAATATTTCACACAAAACAGTAAAAATATCTATTTAGTCAATAAACTAAAGTAATATAATTGAAACATTATTATTATTTTTTTTTGAAATGTTTATATATAATGTTAAAACAAACATCCGTGCGGATGCACATATCAAACTCTAGTATATTATTAAAAGAGGTGTATAAATATAAATTACTCCTTAATTTTGTAAGTTATTTACACTTCAATCCCACTAAAATTATAAATAATAATTACTAATTAATGTTGTCTTTTCCAATTAATAAATGCATTTCCTAATATAAATTTGTACCTACAAAAACGGAAAAAAATTATAAAACCTAATTTATTTTAGTAGCTAAACTACGCTGTGAAAAACAAAGAAAAATAAAATGGTAAAATAATTTTTTTACTGTGCCATCACTTAACTGTAACCTGTATTACCTTATTTTTTCTTAAAAACAAAAATCATGACTTCAAGTCTTCATTGATATCATACATATATTAATTAATTAAATCGCCTTGGTTTAGTGGTAAAAGAGCTCCAACTGAAATTTCCGACCTGGGTTCGAGTAGCATTTGCCACCCATAGACGTTTTAAGAGGCAAGAAAACCTGAATTTCTATGGACTTCGTGGGATTAGTCTTTGGGCCTAGAAAATTTTGGATCCCCATAATTATCAAAAAATTAAATAAAAAATAATAATTAATCCTAAAAGTCCAATGTTCAGTCACGTTCTCATCGGTATCATATGGATATATTACTGTAACCTATAATCGAGATAGATACATATATACTCATCTTAGAGCATAAAATGCAAACCATCTTTACAAATCGATTTTTGTAATCTTTCTAAACAAACCAAATCAATAAATTCAGAATCCAAACAGAATATCCTTTATTAGTCTTTCCAAGCCTATAATCAATGTCGAGTCTTTAT